>JAIUND010000087.1:0-124862 GCA_034699125.1 Gisinianus flammeolus | reverse complement strand
TTCGAGATTAATAAAATTATTTTCCTTATACTATTTCTGTGTTCAGAATAAAAATTATTGATACGAATTTATGCCCCACGTGGGTATACTCTATACTGCTCCTTCTCTAACTCTATCTCTACCTTCACTTTCATATATTAGCTACTAAATTTTAAAAAGAAAATAATAACCAAAGCTCTCAGGATTCAGGATCCATATGTACATATGGATGTATTTGGGTATGTGTATGTCTATGTGTGTGGATGAGGAATTGATTGTGTATGTATACACATGGACTACTTTATAGTTCATAGTTTATGCAAAAGAATAAAACATAATATAAAAAAATATATCTGTAGTAGTGCCGGGTAGTTAGTTAAGTTTCTTGCGCCACTCCATTGTTACCATCCTCATCTTCTTCACCCATTGCTGGAGCTTCTTCTTCTTCTTCTTCTGGGTCCTTTTCATCCTGCTCCTGAAACTCCTGCTTTGGCTTCCGATAGAAAATGAGGAGATAAACTGAAGCTATATGTATGTTGTAATACTTGTAATGTGTATGTGTGTATTTGAAGCTAGAGATGAAGTGCATCTCTGTGCGTGAAGTTCAAGTCAAAGAAAATAAGAGTGAGTCCATGGAAAATACAGGAGAAGCCTTTAGGAACAAAAGCCACAACTCTCTTCTAATATAAAGTTCCAACAATATGTTTCTCCAGTTCCACAGTTCCAGTGCTGAGCTATGCTGTGGGAGGGGGAAAGGGGAAGATTTTTTGAATCATCCCTTTGAATAGGACACAACCAAAGAACAAGAAATAAAGGCCCTCGCTCTCTTTCTCTCTCTCTCTCTTTCTGTCTTTCTGTCTTTCTCTTCAGTTTTCCAGTCTCTTCTCTCTTTTATTCTTCTGGTTTTTGGTCCTGGTCCTGCTCTTGGTCTTGATGATGATGATGATGATTTTGGATGACGACGAGGACGAGCGACTACCGACTACTAGAATTTTGGATACAACCATGAAGTATTATATGAAGACGACGATGCGAGAACAAATAGTAAAATAGTGAAGGCAGGCATACAGATAGACTATGGAGAATACGTAGAGAATGGAGGAATGGAGGGGATGGTAAGCAAGAAAAGCTCAAGACTCAAGAGCTTTCATTCAATTGCATATTTCTATATGATGTGTTTCGACTGCTGTACTCTCTGAACGCTCGTACTTTGATAGCGTCAACTCTTTACTCTTTACTTTTACTACACGAGTTGTGTGTGTGTGTGTCGTGTGTAGAAGACTGTATAGAGTTGTAGAGCAGACTCGAGAGAGAGAGACCATGCTTTGAAACCACGTACGGCTCCGTACGTTAGATATTTAGCCATTTATCTATAGTAGAAGAGGGAGAGAATAAACTCACATTCAATCTATGGAAATGCTTTGGAAGTCACGAGTTGAAAAAACCCTTTGGATGCCAGCTAACTTGTCGCTTAAATTTCTACATGGAGCTCCATAAGCAACCATGTTAGAGAAACTGGTAGGATTGAGTTGAGAGGAATGTCTGTGTGTTTATGTGGTGGATTTTCTCGCTCTCTCTCTCTCTTTCGTTCTCGCTCGCATGTTGAGTGTCAGTTAGTAGTCAGTTGAGCTCTAGACTCGTCGGAGACCAGGTGTTTGTAATTCGTCCACATAAGAAGCATAATTCGTGTGTGAGTGCAAGCTCCCCAATACACATTATTATTATTACGATTATACATTGGATTGGACTGTGTGTTCGCCGGGTAAAAGGTGCATTCAACTATATTGTTGTGAATTTTTTGTTTGTTTTATTTTAAAAAAAAAAAACAGAATATTATATATACACACAAAAATCTTCAGCTAGTACCCTTTTTTTGGAGAAGAAAAAAAACTGCATTTGGAGAAGAGTATACGTGAAGTGAAAAAATAATAAAATTAAAAATAAAATTACGTGTCTAGAGTCCTACACATTTAGATTTGGAGGTTTTGTGCTACCAACTACTACTACATGATCAGAGTGTTGTTGATGACACAAAGGAGAGAATATTTATTATTATGATATGAACGTGGAGTGAGGAGAGTATGTGCCGAGTGAAACGATTTACAAGTTATTATTTGTGAACGACTTTTTGTAACGGTCGACAACATTTCTCTGTCTGTCGAGAGGGACGAAACGAGGTTCCCCCGAATCGGAATCGGATATCCGAACAGTAGTGAAAACGACAAACGGCAAACGGAGCGCAAGCAATCAGCCGAGAGCACGAGTCAAAAAATTGTAAGGGAACTTGTTCAGTGGAAAATATAGAACTGTTTAGTGTTTTAAATAAAACAGTGGGAGAGAGAGATTTTTTTAGATTTAAAAAGTTTTTTTTATTTTTTTTGTTATCATCAGACAAGTGTCGAGAGAGAACGTTTAATCGTCAAGTCATCATGAGTAGGACGGATACGGATATTACAACAACGAAGCTAAAAACAATAAAATTCATCATAATATGATTTGTGATAAATTTTCTTGTTCCGTTGTTCATTAAAGTCATTTACATAATCTTTCGCTCAGTGATTTTCTATCTCTCTTCCTCTTCTTCGTATAATTTAATTATTTTATTACGACGGAGGTTATAGAGAAGAGAAGGATAAGAATCATAGGGATTTAATATAGAGTGAGAAAAAAACCACCCTTCATTCGTTTAAGTGGAAAGTAACTGCTAATTGTCATAAAATTGTTGAAACAAGATAGATAAAATTATTATAATGTGCAAAGTTAGGACGACAAGTTAGAGGTTCCATCACCGCTGCACAATATTGCACTTCAGAATAATAATAATAATTGTGCATTAGTGCATCATATTTTTTTTATTATCTATAGTTGTATAACTTTATATTATGAGAAAAGTAGGAGTTGTATCAGAATCAAAAAATGCACAGGAGGTCCTGTTATTAAATTAAATTATCTGTTCGTTTCATATATATATATATATAGGTATATTACATGTATAAGTGATATAAATGTGAACTGATTGAACGTTATTTTTATGATTATCACAGATATAAAAGTGCCATTGCTCCTTCCTATTTTTGCTGTTACCATTTCAATTGTTGATGATCTGTGAGGATTGAGAAGGAAAACGGATTCATTCAGCCTTTTAACTCTCCACGGTTGACGGTTCCTTGATTGGATTCAAGAACCCTAGTGTGTTTTACATTGTGAACTGTTCTTTTTCAAAAAAAAAAAAAAGTTTTTTCATTCTTCAAATTTTTTGGTGGAAAAGTGTGTCGAATTCCCTCGTGCACTAACTGACAGAGTGCCCTGTCCCATTGTGTCTTATACGGATAAATATATATATTTTGAAGAAGAGAAGAAAAAAACACACAACATCTTCTCATACAAAATATAAAGTTTTGAGTTTGCACTAGAGAAGAAGAAGAAAACGGCTACAGGATATTTTCTGTGTGTGCTTTTTTTTAGTGTAGTCTCACGTTGATGATTTGAGTTCATTGGATTTCCCAGTTCCAGTTTTCACACTTGGAATTTTACATATACAAAAGAACAAGACAGAAGCGGTAGTGATACTTCTGGAAAAGAGAATTACAAGAAATTTACATCCATATAATATATTATACAGAAGAAAGAGAGAACCAACTTCATCAAACTACACACTCAAGGAACGACGACGAGGAGAAAAGTGAAATATACATTTTACATTTTTACTCTCTTTCGTTTTTCAACGTCAAAAGTCTACAAAGTATACACGAGAGGAAGAAGAAGCTCAAATCTCTTCGGTATCTTTGAGTCGTCTCAACTGTCTTGTTGCCGTGTGAACACGTTTCATCTCAATTTCTCATTTTTTTTAAAGAACCACCATCCATGTGAAATTACGTGATATACTCAAGGCAGCTCTGGAAACCCATATAAATCCGACCTCGTCTCTAAAACATACACTCACACACACAAAGTGTAATCTTATTTTCCCTTGACTTGACTTTTGGATTCTACACATTGTGGTGACTGCCACGGTATATTCTGTGGTTTGACCGACGAATAATAATAAACCTCATCTCAACTCTCACACACATTTCTCTATAGTTGATACATTGAATTGTGCTCTGAGGTTTCTTTGGAACAACAACGAGTGAGGATAAACTAAATTATTAACGACAACTAAGAGGATCCAATTTTCTACACACCTACTATTTACTACCAACTTACAAAAATCCTGTAATATAATATAGTTTATATACATATATTATTATTACCAACACTACTACATCCCATCAAGATACAACTATACCATCTCATCTCGTTTCCTTTTTATCACCCTGATAAAGAGATCCTACGAGAATCCCAATCTTTGTTCAACGGCAACCAAAATCTAATACGAAACCATATATTAAAAAACAAAAGTGAGAAAACTTTAAAGAAGTATAAAGAGGAAGAAGAAAAAATACTGTGTCACAAACCTAATTTGTTCCATATTCTTTTCTTCAAGTCAATTGTCAAGTTTTTAATTCCCATTTCAACTTTCCAATGATGCAAATGTAATGCAAAAATAATCGTTGCCATTGAAAGTTATAATCAAGTGGTTTTAACAGTAATAATAAAAATCGTATAATTTCCGAGAGAGTCATTAAAATTGGTTTCAAATGGTGAACTCTTGACTCATCTCTCATTATTTATCAAGAAAGTTGTGTGCGTATGTGAATTGTTATGATAAATGTTATATATTATTCATACACTGATAAGTCATAACTTTTCATGTGGATGTTTGTTCCAAATTCAAAAGCCCAAAAGTATCAAGCAAGTTGTTTCAAAAGTGTGTAGTCGTACAAGATTGGTATCGTTGTCATTCTCATTGTGAAAACTACACAGAGTTTACAATATCCCTGGAATTCTAATTTCTATTGAATTATTTAAACAATAGTTTAACCTGGAAGTGTGCAAAAACTATAAACAACTCAGTTTTATCATCATCCCCCAGTTTTTGTGAACGTTCTACTTTTTACTGTTGACTGTTTACGTACGTAAGTACTTTTTTTTCATCTTGTCAACCCCAACGACGACGAAAATTGTGTGAACAAGTTGGTGTTTTCCAAAAAGGATTTTCTCTACATATAACAAACAAAAAGTTATAATATTATTCTATGGTATTCAGAAGAAAAAAAGACGAGAACAATGCTTTGCTATATTAGCAACAAATAACATTTTACAATAAATTATACTTACGTTAGTGCTCAGTGTTTGTTATATTATACTATATAATATATGTGATACGACGATAGGATTCATTGGAGACAACTTTAAAAATGGACAAGACAATAGCAACATTTTTAATTGGACTCGCTCTCACAGGTAAAGAAAATACTTAATACTCTGGCTGGAAACAGCTTTTCTCTCAAAATCTTATGCATGCGTGCTTCTTGTCCAGTTTGCCTGCATTAGCTCAATGTACATTGTCAAAGTATACATCTTACCTCTGGTATACAAAGCTCAAGCCGCTTAATGTCACTGTCAGCGTCAGCTCTTTGACGACGACCCGTCTTTTATACATACTTCTTTCTTACTTCTCTATACATATTGTATGAACATGTAACATACAGTTTTCAGTTTCATTTTTCCAGTCTTCATATATCCATATATTTAACTTTATTAAGCATAAATATGGTCATACTACATTACGGCCCAACTGACTAGTTTCATAATAAAATGTTGCATTGAACACAACTGCATTTTATACACACATACATACATAATTTCTAAAACCTCTTAAAAGTATAATACATATTAAGTTTACTCACACTTTTACTAGTGTAGATGTACAAGGTCCGAGAGTTTGAATTTCACGAGTGTTAAAGGCGGCTTCTGGCTCCTTTGCATTATTGTTTTGATCGTCGACAAGGACAGGGTAATAAAACAATGCGGGCAAGAACCGCAGGATTTCTGAAAACTCGTGTGTGCCTCCTCAGTCCTCACAGTCCTCATCATCAGTCCTATGAGATAGAGAGACTAGAATCTTGAACTTTAACAACAACAATAATAATATATACGGATATTTCTTGAGCTTTAACTTTACTCTCAACTTTTATATTATACCATTGGGTATCATGTCATTCATTCATATACATAATCACAATCAGCATTGCAATGAGTATATAAGAATATGGAGTAAGGAAATAGGAAATGGGGATGCTGTGTGTGTGAGAGCATTGTAATATGCGTATAACATCTTTGAGCATCTTTCAACGGACATTATAATACAAACTTCTGTGTATATTTTCCATCTACTGTCTGCATGTAACTTCCTGACATCCCGACCTTTTGCCGTTTCCCTGGGGAAATCTGATGAGGATGCTACAATTGACAGTACATCAAATTCTGGTAGTGTAGTTCCAAGTATAATACTTTGTCTGCGAGTGACACAACCATCTAGCACATCCATCTTCCCAATTTCAAATCCAATCCCACAAGCAGAGAGAGAGAGAGAGAGCGAGAGGCGAAGAAAGAATTTCTAAACTCTGTTTCGGTTTCTTTCGAGCTAAGCATTACACACTTTTTGGTCGTATGTTCGAGCGTCGGGATCTTGAGATGATAGGATACGTTGGGAGTTGGAGATGCCATGCGATTAGTATCGAATGTCGCCATGAAAATAAAAATGAAGAGAATGGACCATGGACATTTGAGTAGTATATCAAAGGTCCAGTGGATGTGACATTTGAGGATTTGACAATAATAATATTGTCGTCTGTCTCGCCGAGCACTTAATTTTTACAGCTGCTACATTACATTGTGTGTGTACCTGATATTTTGTTAATAGGTTTAAAAGTTTTAAGTTTTGAAAAGAAAATCCCATTTATTTTCAAATTTCAATTTAGGAAAGTAATGGATAATCTTTCTTTATACGATAATTCATAATTGTTCAGAAGAAAAAAGGTCGAATGTACCGTACTTTACTGTTACGAACATAAAATAAGATTCCTGTTGAAAATGAAATATGGTTTTCAAAATTGTATTTTGTCATGTCCAGGTATTTCTTGTCTTGAGACATTGTTGTGATGTGGAATTGAGGGTTCGAATATACGATATCTCAAATTGAAGAACGGGTCGCTGGTCGCTGTCATATGTATATCTTTAGCTGTTGTTATTACTTTTATTATATGATATACAATTCTTCGTGTTCGACGTATAATATTGCATAAACAATTTATTTGAAAATTCAAATAATAATAATGAAGATTGTGCAGGGCATGCTTAAATAGGTAGAGAGAGAGTAAAGGAGGTCGTCCACGTCCACTCTAAAATTAAACATTTTGAAAGACTTGGTTTGGGCCTCAAGTGGTGACTAGTGCTGATGTGTAGTGCCATGTACTGACTGAGTAGTACTGAGTACTGACCTGTGTCCGTTAGTGGCATGTATTGCTTTTGGTTATTTGAAAGAATTCATGCCTGCGTTCATAATGGACAGTTTCGTACTTGGTTTCCTTTGAACGTTATGTACGTCTACATCTATATGTATTTACAGCGTCACAGGTATTTATTTATTCCTTTTTGTGTGTCTGTATTCTGTATCTGTGTTTCATATGGTGAGGAACGGTGACGAGCTCTCTTGAAAACCTCTCATCCACCTTTGGCACTCTGGCCGCGTTTGTCTATCTCCATTTTCTGTTTTGTATTCACGGACACTCTACGTGGCCCACAGTCCTATCAACCTACCTACATTTACATTCATTTTTTTTCCTTCATACATTTGATCCTATTCCTATAATAAATATTTAGCGTATTCTAATACATGAAGAGAAGAGAAAAGAAAAAAAAACAGTCTGAACTCGGTATGCTCTATGTATTAGGATTAGGACTAGGGGAAAGATTGAGAAATCCACTATTGCTATTATTATTATTATTATTATTCTGAAGAACATCCGTAACTGAGTAACTAAATTGGTTTGTCGTGAGATTGCAACATTTTATAATGTTTCATTTGTACGTAGGACTTGAGGACAGAATGTGGATGTTGGACGTTGAATGTAGTCAGGAAATTGTGTGTGTGTGTGTAGAATCAAATTCTATATGTATGGATATGGATGTGGAATTGGAGTGTATTTATTGTCGACTCAACAACGGCATGATGAATTATACGAATTACAATTTGAATTCAAAGTCGAATTCAAATACGATTGACGACGGTGACGTCGACGAGAATGACGGTGCTGATTGCTGTCCCACTATCTTTGTATACAAAACCAATGCTCAATAGAGTAAGAGCATTAAAAAGGACAAGTACAAAAAAAAGTAGTGAAAAAAATCATTTGGCATTTGGTCCAAGTTTATAAATCTAACCACTTGAGTTTCAACTTGAGCAGGGAATTTCCAAACTTGAAAATACGGGTAGAGGAAAAGCTTCAGAGAGACTGAGACATTCGGCATCTATTATGCATAGACTTAAGCGTAAAGGTAAATTTGTGTGTCGTGTGCGTAGAGGGGCAAAGAGAGAGAGAGAGAGAGAGAGCGAATGGGTTGGAAATTGGTGTGGAATTGTAGTAGGTGGATATAGACAGTTTTGGTGAGTCTGTCCATACGGGAAAAGCAATAAGAATAATGTTAGGGATGGAAATAGAAGAGAGGAAGGAGTAGCAGGGACAGGAGAAGGAGCGGTATGTAGAAGTAGTAGGACAAATTAATTATTCAGGAGAAGAAAAATTGGTCCATAACATAACAAAAGGGGAATTGCACTGTCGTGCTCAAGTGTCGTTTATTTGTCCGGCTCCTTCCGTCATATGTTTCTGACTTTTGCATTGTGCATAACGGACTCCACACTCCTCTTTTCTTTATTTCCTTCTTTTTTTTCTTCTCCTATTTTTCGCCATTCACAATTCACGCAGACAAACGACACACAAACACAACAGGCCATCCCATTTGAATCAATTCCATTCCTCTGTATATGTTTGTGTATGTTTGCAAGCTTTTTGGGATTTCAAGGAAGGGTTTTATTTGTCTGAGCTTACTTGTATAAACGATATATACGATTAGATCCCGTCCTAAGTCCGTTTTATTGTCATGCTATTTTTCTTCACCGTTTTGTTCTCTCTCTCCTCTCTCTCTCTCCCCTTCTTCTCACACTCACAGACAAGGACAGGAATAGATATTTCATTTCAAAAGCTACTGGCCAAAACAAATATCATCATCATCATCATCACTACGTCACATTAATTTATTATTATCAACATTGCATGCCAACCCTCCCATAAACAAATATTATTGTACACATAGCAGTATATATCATATTTCTTTTGTATTGTATTGTATTATTATTGTGAATTAGGTTTTGATGTTGATACAGGATATCAATTATGAATGGTCTTCTTACAGTCATGAAAATGATTTTGTCATGGTAGAATTTCTGGCTGTTTGTGAATATAGCGTGGCGCGTAGTAGGAGAGCAGTTTGTATAACGGAGTTGCATGTGCATCTGCACGCAAAATAATTCCAAATTCGAAATGGAGAAATAAATATTAAAAGAAAAAGTTTTTTTCTTCCTTCCTTTCTCAATTTCAAATGTCCAATAGCCCCCTTATCCGAATTGTAAATGACAAGTTTCAGTCTGTGTGTGTTCGTGGCCTCATAAGTGAGTGTGTACATGATGTAGATGGAGTTTTAGCGGAAATGTGTGTAAAATTTGAAAATAAATGGATGAGAATTCAAGTTGAGAATGACAAACGAGTCCGGACATTTAAAAACCGGATTGTGGATCCAATCGGGGATTAATCCATTATCATAGCAATTTGTTAGAATTCGGTTTGATGTGACCAACCCTGAAAATCTCCTGAACAAAATTCCCCTCCCAGCTCATGACATTAGTGTTTCCGTTCCGACTTTCTTCTCTCTCTCTCTCACTCGTCCTACACATTATGTTAGTACATAGTTGGACGGTTGAGTATAAGATCAACAATTTTCTACTCGCTCGTATATTATACGAACATGTACATACAGATTGTCATGCCATATATTATTGAGTAGTAAAGTGCGTAGCACTAAATAGTTTGCTTTAGGTTTTACCCGCATTCAGAGCATCATATATATTACTTTCCACCGTGTAATGCTCACAGCTTGGAAATACGTACGTAACTCTACGTATTTCGTTTGTACATACACAGTAGTGGTGATGAGACTTGTAAAGCTTCTACACACAAATATTTGTATGCATCACATAGTCATGTGCATACGCGAGTATGTATTTTTTGGAAAGTTTATACCGGGTAAGGAAATCATTTGAGGAGATTGTCCGCATAACTACCCAATGCACTTTTACTCATTGCTCAGCTGAGCGTCCGACTGAGGTTGCTGGTGTTCATGCAGGTTTAATACCGTCAATTATGGCTGTAATTCAAGTAATGTAATCCCAAACGCCAATCGATACATGTCCCCATAGCTGTCTCCCAAAAAGCCAAGCCAAAAAGGAGAAGAGAGGAAAAAATAAAGAGGACCATGCGGGAAACAAACGACACTCGTAGTTACAATTTACCATATTCTACACCACAAGACTTGCTGTTAGCTTCGTTATTGCTTTTGCACTCCCTTACTTACTATTTCCTCTATTTCTCTCTTCTCACACTCGCTCACTCAAAGATTCGTTCGTTTCCTTTTCCACCGAGTCTCTCAGTTTTATTCAGAGACAGAGAGAACTGTATTTTATCTACGTGACATTGACAATAAATGCTTCTATCGAAATTGCAATTTTGCACGTATTTCTATTAAATGGTTGCCTCAAGTCCAAGCCTTGGGGGTAGAAAGAGAGACAGAGCGAGAATTCATCTCAATGTATACGAGTACATCCATACTTTGAGTATGTACACATTCTATGCATTCTACATACACAACACACCACAAAAGAAACCAACACGTCGACCAACTTATTTAGAGAATCTTTCGCCTCCACTCGTATGGAGGGTAGAAATGTGTAGGGAGTTGCACCGTGTATCGTGTAGTAGGTACTTGACTATGCACCCACTCACTCAAGGTACCATATTGTCCAATTTATATCATAATCGTAAATAAGAGTCTGTGGCATTTTTTCATAAATCGGCTAATCGTACAGAGGGAGAAGTTTCCGAGACCCAAAGAGGGTTGTTTTTTGTGTTCAAAATTAAGTTTTTTTTTCATTCCAAGCGGGTATTTTCTGCAGTTTATTTTTACCCGCATGGTATTAATGATGTTCGCAAGCTCAAAAAATCCTCTTTTTTCCATCAGTATATGTACAAAACACAAACGCGTTACAAGTTCCAGGTACATTTAAAATGATGTGCAGTATGTACGTATGTGCAACTGCAAGGTGAATGGGGATGTTTATTGCTTGATATTAAAGGGAAAGTATATTATAGGTGATTATATATTGGGGGGAAATATATAGAGCATTTTGTACACGTTACAAGTTGATACAAAACTTGGGATTAGCCGCGGATCGTAGATACATGCGGTAATTTATATAATATCTCTGTGTATGTAATGTGTATATATCTTTTGTTGGAGTTCGAGAGAGAGAGAGAGAGAGAACTCTCTTCCATATGACAGGTGTTCCATTTCATTTCCTACCTGTCCGTTCATTCTGTCGGCGATCAGAGGTATAATTAAGGTATTTTAACGAACGCTTTTCCTCAGTCATATAGTGAAATCCTCGCGTTATCCCTATTGTAAAGTGTCTGTTTGGTCGGACTTGACTTAATCCAAGTTGATTTCATGATTTCAAAATGCTCAGGTTAAATATTAAAATATTATCAATGCATAATAGCTCCTACATTAAGCAGTAAAAGCGGCTTCCACAATCCAGAATCCCTTCCTCTCTCTCTCTCTCTCTCTCTCTCTTTCTCTTTTACTAATTCATAAAAAATGTTGACACGTTGAGGCCAACTGAAATCAAATCAAAGAATGTTATAGATATTATAATTCCTATTTGACTGAGCAAGTCAAGTTTGAACAGACATTCAAGTTGAATTTTTCGGTGGATTTAAAATGAGCAAACATGTGTATACGTTGAATATTTGATAAATAATTTTATGCAGTATGTATAGATTACTATAGGTATATAATATATACTATATATTATTATGATTTGCTCTGATTGGAACCTGAAGCGTTTAGTTTGGTTTAGTTTAGCTAAGCTCGTCGTCTTGTATAGTACAGATGAATTCAAAATGTAAAGTGAAGTAGGTAACTTTTTTGGTCTTTGGTTTTTGGTTCGAATGGTTGGAAGGGAATCTTGTGGTTTTTTTGACTGACACATCAACGTAACCTACAGAATCCAATTATACTTGTCAGTCCATTGTAATACATACACGGTTTTGGATGAAAGGTTGACTTACCTCAGAGCTCCTCATAATATATTTTAAATACATAGATGACTTGGACTGGAATGACTGGATGACGAGAGTGTGCATATGTGAGTGTATGTATGTACATATGTGAGAGCTCAGGTGAGATTTTGGTCCTAAGGATTTGACAGCATTTTTTCCCCTCTGGAGTCTCTCATTTCACCGTCTTTCGTCTTTTCACCCTTTTTTGTATGGACTTATTAAATTATGTATAATCATTCCGTGTAGTCTTATACGTCTTATAGAAGGATATGCAACGTTATTGCTGTATTACCACTTTTTCTTCAACTTCACCCATTCAAATGACTGACTGGCACGTTAGAATTGGAATTTGCACAGTGCATACTGCATACGAAGGAAGGACAGTAGAAAATTCAATAGGCCAAGTAACTAGTTAAGGCTTTGGAACTTTAGAATTACTGGAACTATGACGATGATATAAGAAACAGGGTAAAGAGTAGAGAAGGGAGAGAGAGAGGGCGACAGAAAAAAACTGACATGAACAACTTGCAAGGAAAAAAGTTTTTTTTACATAAGTTACCTAAGCCAGTTTTCTCTATTGGATTACGATTTTTATGTAAAGTTTGTGTTAGTCTTAAGTTCCCCATTTGGGCTCTTCATTTTTTTTTTGGAAGAAAAAGTAAGAAAGAAACGAGTACATACATAACTGATATTCAAATCGTACATAGCGATAATCTTGCATGATATCTTAAAATATCTTTATTATTATTACATATTATCATCATCAGCATCCATTATATGTAATACATAGAGTACTGATGTTGTTTTTGTTTCGTACAAGTTTTCACCTTTGGTCTTACTACGACTTAGAGAGGAGTCCAAGTTCAAGTCAGCCTTCAATCTTCCATGGCCCACAACTGTATTGTCTCCTTGACAGTGACAATGAGGATAAAGTCATAAATTATTTGAGAATTTAAATTGTATTTAATTTTAAGACGATGGTGGTGGTGGTGGAAAATATATAGTTAATAGTGGACAGGGCAAAGGAGGAGACTCTATGTCATTTTAAAGAATGTGTTTGAGTATTTTAATGTAATATCATATTACACACGTCCACTCTTCTACATACACCACCATCATGTATATGTATTGTATAATGTGGAATGGACTAATGGCAAGTTACAAATGAGGTGACGTAATTTTATATAAAATGTTTAAGATGAGATTGAGTGAATGTGTTTTCTTTATACTTTCGTCCCTTGTGTTTTTTCCTTTGCCATTTGCCACGGCCTGGATAAGGGATATATACGAAGGAGACGGCGCGTAGAGTACAGAGAGTACACAATGCATGTGTGTAGGTATAGTTATACCTAGGTATATGGATTTGATCCAGTCCCATGTTCTCTAGCCAACAAGGCATTGTTGTAGGAGCAATTATTTGTGGGATGAGTGGCTCTCTTGTCTCGCCTCATCTTGAAATATTGGCCAGATTAGCTTTATAAGGGAGTTGAGACTGAATTGATTTTACGCGTACTCCTCCGTAAATCACTCCCATCCTATGCAAATGTACACACACACACACACTCACTCTCTCATTCCTACTTTATACTCTACAGTCCATTCATCTCAAGTTCAGCCGATTCGTTTCGTATTCAAAGTCCATTTATATCTATACACAAACCCGAATGTATTATTTTATTCACAAGACAGATTATAAGGGCCGCATGTTTTTTTCTCGCTCGTATGGGTCAATACGCGGTGCAATACACATTGTAAAATCTAGCAAAATTAAATTATAAAGCAATTTCTTATACTCATACAGTCCTTCCTTTCAGTATATTATGGAGTCAAGTGGATGTAATGCATTGCATGTAGTATTATTATTATTTGTACGTTTAATAGTTTATTTCTAATGATAAGGAAAAGAAGTGGGAAAAAAAGGAAAATGCATAATGGAATTTGAATTTGAAGATTACGGTTTCGTGATATAATATGGAACCGTATGCGAGTTTTGCGAAAAAAGGTTGAAGATGTTGGAATAAAAATTAGTAGAAGATGATGATGAAGAAGAAGAAGAATGGGGATATGAAAAAGTGTGGTGGTGGCGGAGGGAGGGTGAAAAGAGCGACACGTTTAATACGGAGAAGATGATCTCTAGCATGAATAAAATTCACAATTGTATATCTTGAGGAGTGTAGAGCATTGTAGTGGAAAATCGAGGAAATTTATTTCTCGCCTGGACCATTTACAGAGGAACATTTACGGATGGGACACTTGGGAATTCGTCTTGAACTGTGGTTGGTGGAGTTTTCCTTTTCTCTCTCTCTCTCTCGCTCGTAGTCTTCTCCCCAACTTGAGAACAACGTGGAGTTTCCCATTGTAGCCTATTAGAGTAAAAATCTTTGAATGACATTTATTTCAGAACTAATTTGAATACATAACAA
Organism: Gisinianus flammeolus; assembly: GCA_034699125.1. Classification (NCBI taxonomy): domain Eukaryota; kingdom Metazoa; phylum Arthropoda; class Collembola; order Symphypleona; family Katiannidae; genus Gisinianus; species Gisinianus flammeolus. The sequence goes on along the minus strand of JAIUND010000087.1, from coordinate 110,125 downwards.
TAATACGTAGAGCTATGGACTGAAAACGAAAACTCGGATGAAGGGATATACACGCAGAGATGCGTTTTTGTACAGCGTGCATTGTGGATTGCATGTATACACTTTTGTACGTGTACCTACAAGTCTCAAGGAAAAACCTTCAGTCCCTCGTCTAGTGCGTATGTAAATTACTATGTACAAGTAGAAGGACAAGGGTAACAAAACAGCTTTGAACTGACAAGCTTCTTCTATCGTATTTGAATGGAAATTTAACTTATGGCTTAGGTGCATTCAAAATGAAAATGAAATTATGTAGGAGATTATCGTTCTCGTTCTCGTCGGCCCGAAGTCTACCCGTCTAATCGTAAGTCGCACAGTATTAGAATAATTTTGTAGTATGTAAAATGTAAAAGGAAGGAGGAAGGAAACATCCATAGAATAATATAAAAGAGCATGAGAGAGAGGGTCAGTCTTAATACATTGACATCAGACTACATATTGCCATTTTCTACTTTCTTCTTGACTTGACGCCTCATCCGAGCCCTCACAGTCACATTAACTTATGAAAATGACTATGCTCGACTTCCATTTTCATAATAAATACTCGAAGTAATGCTCCGAGTATATGTTAATGGGTTTTTGGTGAATTTTCTATTCTTATTCTTACATGTCGTCTCGTCTCGTCTTAGTTCTGTGGTGTGTGTGTTCTGATCCTCCTGAGATTCAGGTGGAGGAGAAAAGAAATGAAGAAGTTTTTTTCTGAACTGTGTGAACTCAAATGGTACATACAAATGTAGTCAAAGTAATATCTTTGACTTGATTTCAAGTTCTCAATTTTTTTTATCACCAGGGGCTCAGACTCCACTCCAAAGCTCACGTCTATAAAATCCAACTTTTGCGTAATAATAATAAAAATATACTAATTTCTCTAATACTAGTCTGAATAATCTGCCATTTCCATATGCTCTGTCGCCCTGCTGTACTTGTACTTATATGGAGCTCGAAAATAAAACCAACTGAAATGAAATTGAGAGAGAGAGAGAGAGAGAGAGAAGACGAAGAAAAAATATTATATTTTTGCTCGCATTTATGACAGTCTATTAACTCTCGACTCAAGTATAACACAAACACACACGACTTGTGACTGTGCCTCTCTCCCATTGAATGCTCTCGGTGCGTAACGATAATTTTTTAATATTTCTTTCAAGATATACGAGCTATTGTTATCAGATGATTATAATTATTATTGTTGTATTGTTGAATGTTTTTCTTCTTCCTCTCTCTCTCTCTCTCTCTCGCTCCATCGTGTCATTATCAATGCCTACGCACAAGGGTACTTTTGTATTAAAGTTGTGTGAGCAGACATGTGTAGACATGGACCCATTTTGTTCCATACAAGTAGAACAAAAACGACTCTTCGGTTTTGACTGTGCACGATACACTTCCTTTGGTAGAGAGAAAAGTGTGCAAGAACAAAAAAACAAATCATAGTAAAACAAATGGGCACTGAACAATCACACAGAGCAATAATTAAATTTAAAATGTAATATAAAAGGATTTTATTAATGTTTTCTGCTCATGTCATTTCACACGAGATCTCAACTCTAGCACTCCGAGAATACAACATAACGTGCATTTTTTAATACATACATATGTTTTGCACTTGACAATTACAGAGACAGATTAAAGATATTTTGAAGTTGTCATGTCGTATCGTATAAGTCTACTTTACTTATCGTTAGACATTCCCATCCGTTAAATGTTATTTCGACAGCTGTAGACTTGAGGAACTGGGATGGAGAGAGACATGCTATACATATAAGAAAACTCATTTCATTATTTTTTCAACTTTTGATATTCCCTTCTTCTTGTTCTTCTTTTTTTCTTTTTCCTTTTGACCTGACAGTCTCAAACAAAAAATATATTATGTATAGTATTAGAAATCCGTGTGGATGAATACAGGACTGGAATGAAATGGCCAGCGAGGGTAAATGTCACTGGTCATAAACGCGAAATGCTAAATGAAATGAGATGGAGGAAGACGCTTTAATGGAATTGAGGAGGGTGACTTGTTTCGTGTCTCGTGTTTCTCTCTCTCTCTCTCTCTCTCTCACTCGCTGTGCCTTTTTACTTTAGTCTGATTTTCTCTCTTCTTTCCCCATATAGCCCAAGTTGCTTTTATTTTTCCCCTGCCCTCTTCACTATACTACTCAACCAATTACGATTGCAATAGCAATAAGAATACGAGAATACGGAAAGGAAAAGAATATGTAGTATATACCCGGACAAATTTTGACTTCTTGAATCTAACATAACAGAACATCACATTAAGTAGGCAGTAAAAGAAAGGGGTTCTTCCCGAGCCAAAAACTGTCCCCATAATCCTACGTCATGATATGTTATATTTTTTTTTGGACAAGAATCCTACACTCGCACATATTGGTGGATGCAGGGGCAGCTACTCATCTCTTTCTCTGTCCTATCCAAAAACCCGGACCACTACCAAGAACAAAAAACCAGGAGCAATAAATACAAAGACTTTTTTCGTACCTATTTCCTACTTTGCTATTAAAGGAAATATCAACTATAGAAATCACATTCGTATGTATTTGTATTTTTCTATATGTGTAAAGTGAAGAGAGGAGAGTGCTTGATATTTTAGACGGGTTAGTTTTGGTGAGTATGAGTTTTGTTCATGGTCTTGGTTGAGTTCCCCCTCCCTTTCTCTCTCTCTCTCTTTCTCTCTCTCTCTGTCATCTTTTCTTTGATCCTAAATGTCTGATAGAATTATGTACACGAGGTCAAAGGCTCGTGTCAGTACTGAGATGTGAGTTCTCCGAATTAGATTTCAAGTTGTTCTCTCTCTCTCTCTCTCTCTCTCCGTACAAAACTCTGGTCTTACGCCTGGTAATGTCAGTTCGTAGTCAGTGCATCCATCACTGATTCACTCTCCAAATTATTGTGTTCTCTTCCCCGTACACTCACTCTCAGTCTCTCACTCTCTCAGTATTTCCATACATCGATACCCAAGTATTAAATATGTACATGTACTTAATGTTAAGCATGTGTGTACTTATCGTTCGTAAGAATGATGAGTTGAGTATATAGAAAAAGGCAAAAGGCATGACATGACGAAGTTTGTACGGAACTCTTATTGTAGCAGCCTTCCAGCATCCACAATTCATCTATGTAAATTAGTGGAATGAGAAAAGAAGTCTTACGTTATGTACTTTGAGTGTATGAGTGAGGCATATATATGCATATTAGATTAACAGCTGAAAATTCAAAATGTTTTAATACAGTTACGTGTGTAACCTTCCTTGAGGTGGAAATGAAAGTTGAAGCGGTGAATTTATAGGGAATTTCATCCATCCGTTCAGATATACAAACATACCTGTAATTCACTATATGCTATATGACTCTGACTAGGAGTAAGTAAAAATATATGTATGGAGAATAAAATTGTCGGTGTCCCTTGATTTGAAGAGTTTTCATTTCTCTTACTGCTCTTTCATTCTATTCGTAGTCTAAAAAGTCTCATATCTCCAGCTCATCTATCTATTTACCCTGTCTAAAAGGGTTGACTGTTGAATGTGAATTAGACTGATCATGCAATAGGAAATAGAATGCCTGAATTTTACCTCTCTTTCTCTCCTCGTTCTCTTCCCTTTTCAAAGGATCCGCTGACTTTTGTTGAGAAACTTTATTTTGTAGACAGATGAGACGGGAAGAGGAACATGAGGAATTGAGGAAGAGAGAGAGAGAGAAAATGCAGATTAACAGGGAAATTCACTCATTCCCATTTCATTTCATATCCGTTTTCATGGCTCAACTCACCTCTCATCAGATTACCGTCCGTCTCAATGAGTAGATCTTTCTGACTGATGCCAATGCCACTATATGCTAAGGATCAACTATTCTCTCCTCATGGTACTTGATGGAACAAACTATTCACCCTCTGCTGGAATCTTCACAATCGTACTAAATGCTACACATAGTAAAAACTTGGCTCACCCGAAATCATTCCACATTTCCTTTACGCACGTCTCTTTCTCCTCTCCAATTCAATTTACACAGACACACACGCACAATATTAGATTCTTGTCCAGAGTCCATAGACTATCAGAATACAAGGTATCATAACTGATCCGTAAGTAATCCTATAGGGACTGGCTCATTTACAGGATTATACATTCTAAGCCGTTCACTTATTACCATAGACTCGATGGCATGGAGTCAGAGAGACGTTAGTCAGAATTAAGGGAAGGAATTCAATAGCCAATGTCAATGTACAGATACTGTGTGGGGATCTGGGGATCATAATTATGTTGATTTGAATTTGGGATCTTTTTACTTGATTTCACACCCAGCGAGAAATATGTGAAATCTGAAGGTGCTTATGAAACATAAACGTGTGAAAGGTTGACTGACTCACTCTTTCTCTATCTATCTCTCTCTCTCTCTGTCTCTCATCTCTCTCTCTCTCTCACACAATCTCAAACTAATCTCTTAGGAATTTCAGACATTTTATCCCGTACAAATCTGTATACTTTATTAGCCATCTTGATTTTACTGTGTGGGTCAACATGAAAGCAGATGATATAATCTGAATAAGGCATAGCAAATGTATTTATTAGTACAATTATTGGTCGGGTTTTCCAGTTATTTCACAAGTTTCTCTCAATTTTCAAATGTACGGTTACAAATTACAACTTGGATTCAAGTAAAATCAACTGTACGAATAATTAAATATAATAAATATACAAATACAACCCCAAGAAAAAAACTGGTACAAATTAGTCCAAAAGAGTTTTTTGTTTCAACTTGTTACTTGTTCAAAAAAGTTGGAACTCAAGTTAAATATTTTAACTGTGAAGTCGTCACATCATAAATATACAGAGACACAAAAAAAGTCATACCTGCATAGTTGTAGAGAAAAAAGTTTTGTATTGTAGATGTAACTTTGTGGATACTCCTCGTAAGCAAACATCCTTTTGTCAAGGAGATTTTAATGGTAGAAACAATAGAAAGAAACTGTTTAGTGTAGGGACTGTCGGTTAAGTCTGTTATTGGAGAGATTGAGAGAGAGAGAGTGGGACAACAAAGAGTAAAGAATAAAGAATTATTGTTTGTATAACAGGGTTGAACTCGTAATACTCGAGTCTCCTCATACAGCATAATATATTGTACATTGTAAAAGAGTGTGTCGTTTTTTTCGAGAATAGAATAAAATTGTGGCCATGTATGTGCAAGTCCTCAAATAAATGTGTCATGTTTTCCATGGAATTTCCAAAGTGACATTATAATATGTAGGTTGTATCATCATGTCATACAGTATCGGAAACGATATGTACTCAGGACATGACTGTAGGTGTTTGTGTATGTGTGTTGTTTGAGTTTTGAGACATTTGTAACTCTGTTTTTTTTGGAGTATTTGAGAGAGTGTCGCCTTGTAGTAAACGTAACAACGTGGATGGAAGTGAATTGCTCGACTTAACTGGTTATGGTTGCATGACACATTTATGTTTTTGTGTGTCTCTCTTTCTTTCTTTCTCTATAGAAAAAGAAAGCATAAGGTTTTTTTTGGAGCACAAATGTATTTTATGTCTTTATATGCCATCCCCTTTTATGCTACGTTTTTTTCTTGTTCCTTCGTCGTCTTCTTCCTTTTCTGCTGATTGTGAGTTTAGAAGTGACAGAAATGAATGTAGGCAATATGACCCAAGAGTGAGTGAACGGAGCTCATCTCTTTTGCTTCGCTGTAGGTTGTTTGTGCGTCCAAGTTTTTTGACTCGGCGTTCCAAAATGGAGATTGTGACTTGTGAGCTACATTGAGCATTAGGAGTTTTTATAGTTTTGGTTTCATAAATCTATCTCTCTCTCTCTCTCTCTCTCTCCCTGATCTTTCATCTTTTCACTGGAACCATCTTTTTTTATCGAAAAAATGTATCTGTGGTATAACGATAACATTTTACTGCCCATTTATGTAAATCGTAAAGCCATGACCTGACGTAAACTAAAATACGTACGGTATATGTTTTGTACATATTTCGTTTCTTGTGTGTATCTGATTCAACAGTGAGTAATTTTCTGCTGTTTTTTTTCTTCCTCGAGATTGAGTCAATCTTGTATGCATATTTTCCACTTTACTCATCAGATAAGACCACAAAAATTCTCCTCCATCGTTTCGTTTCTCTTTGGGGATATGGAATTTTCAATGAGAGTCTTTGAAATTGAATCAGTTTCCTTTTCATTTGCAAAGTTTATCTCGCATTATATTATATTTATGTTGATTGGATGGATTTTAAATATTACACACACACACAGATGGGGAAAATGCTCACGTGTGTTTCCTCAATTTGCTCGATATTTTGCATTTAAATTAAATGGAAGAAAAAGTACGGAGCTGGAAACCATTTAAAACTATTTTCTGTATTGAGTAAAGCGGAGAGGTAAGTGCTTGACATAAAATTAAATTCAAGTGAGTAATTGCCCGCCGCGGAGATATCGAGCAATGAATTGAAGCTCGGGGCGGATCCTCAACACCTCTCCATCATAATTATGATTTTGATAGTTATTTCCTCTAGCTCTATGTGGATTTTTCATCCAAAAAAAACCAAAGCGCCAAGTATTCCGGATGAAAATGAAAACAGGAATGGGAAAGGCTGTCAAAAGTGTCCTGCACATGGGAGTGTGTACAAACTGATACAAACATAGAGGCAAGGAGAGTAGTAGACAGACTCGTGTGTATTTGTAGGGAAAAAAAGTTTTGATTCAGACCGGCAATCATTATTATTACTCAGGATCTGAGATGTGATTTGGTATTGGTTTGGAAATGGATTTGTTTCAGTCATGCCGGCTGTTGGTAGTGGTGGCTGCTCCTGCCGTTGACTGACGAGGATTTGGGGAAATCCAATTGCGAATCTCAACTGAATTAGGAGGCTTAACTGCATTCATAAGTATAGGATTGGGACTGGAGCGTTGGTGGATGGAGCCCTTGGGGAAATCCTGCATTTGACTCAAATTCCATGATTTCACCATTCAACCCCTTTCTGTTTCCTCCTTAGCACACTCACACTCACCATTTCAACATTTTCCCTGTTAAATCTTTTCTATTATTACAGCTTTTTTCGCATTCTAAGTCTGAAGGGGCTCATGAAGAATCGATTCACTACTATGTAAACGCGAGGGGTTGTTTTTTCTCGCTCCATCCACATTTCTGTGTTTGTCTCTCTCTCTCTCTCTCTCTCTCCATTCTTTTGTAAGGAACGCGTACTTTCTATCTTATTTACCAAATGTTTACCCGTATTTACCATTACTATAAAATTCTAATGTACACGAGTGTGTACGTGTGTAGGGAGTTGATGTATGCACTGCATTCTCTATTCTCTGTTTGTGTACCCAAACTCAGGCTCAGATTCAAATTCATTTAGAGCCAGCAGTAAGTACTTGAATACACACATACATACATAGTCGATTCATTTTGTTACTGTATTTGACAGACGAAAAATTTAGAAAATGTCAGCAATCCCTTTGTCTTGTCTCTGTCTTCCGGTACATTGTATAAATCTCCGTAAATTTACAACACCATTTATTCTCAATCCCCATAAATATAAAAATACTACATATTTTAGAGTCAATTCAAGAATGTAAAAATTTAACTCAAAAGCTGGTTGCATGTGGAAATGCGATTGTGTGCACACATTTTATGTTTCGTAGAATTTTTATTCTATTCAATTTGCGATTCTAATGTTTTCTCCCCCAAAAAAGCACAAGAAGAAGTTGAGTATAATATGGAATGATTCACTACTTGAATGTGTATGGCTGTTGACTGTTCATTTGCCGGTTTGGTCAGTTTTGTTGAGGATTTTTTTTCTTTTTGTGAGTAGTCATGAGATTGTAGTCATAGTTTTTGAACTTGTAATTGAAAAACGTGACGGTTTCTTCCTTTTAAGCGCGGATGGAACAAGGTCAAGTCAAGAGTCAAAAGACGAGTCATCCGAGTTACCAAAGGAGTAGAGTGTAATTCGTAGTTCTATTGTTACGAGGACTCTTACTATGCGTATATCTGTATTGTTGTATCAAGGCAGTGAATGTGTACAAGTTTTTATATCATGTTCTCAGGACTTGATATCGTAAATGAAGTGAATTCATGGAGGAGTATAGTGGAAGTGGACAGAGGAAATATAATACCATTGCCGACATCTCCATGTAATATATGACTGCCATTAACGTTTGGACGAAACATAGTTTAATCGCATCTTCGTCCCTTCACTGACTTGACTGATCCTTTCAAAGATTCCTATACTTGGATTCATAAAACTTGTACTTGAGCTCACCATCACATATAATATATTATGTAGTTGTGAATGTCTTCTATATGTACATGTGACTCATTGATTCTGATTGTTGTCTTGAGCTTTTCTTAGAATCCCCCTCAGAAAAAAAAAAAAAAAAAGTATAAGAAGCTCTGGATCTGTAGGACAGTGTATGATTATTGTGTAATAAATAACATCGAAGAATCAAGGATGATGAGGGAAAAAAAGTAATATCTCTGTGTAATCTACTCAAGTTTTAATATCAATCATGCTTTCTGTACTTTTTTTAAGCACATAAAGTTTGTTCTCTTTAATATGTACACATAACCCAGTGGACAAAATGTAATGCTTTATTTTTTGTATGGTCTTGGTTTGCTCTAACTTCCTAACATGAAGCCATCAATATGTAGGAGTCAGGAGAAAAGCGCGGTATATGCGTAAATAAATATGGAGGTCGACCAAAGAGCTTAATAAAATTACAATAATAATATTAAAGAATATTATGGACTACGAAGGAGCATCACGTTCACAATCAACTCTTGAGGATATACATTGTAATTTATGGAGGAAATTAGTGAGGGAGTACGGAGAAAAAGGAGACTCATCCTATAGGGAATTCGTGTGCAAAATGTTTCTTTCGTAGTAAAGTGTAGTGTAGTAAAGTGTAGTGAGGGCAAACGGGAAAGCCAAAAGTATAAGATTCTACTTGCTCTCATAACAACAATCCACAACAATCGCTTGTCTTTTTACTATGTGAGTGACGTCACTCTCGTGTATTCGTCACAATCAACAACAAGAACAACAGTCATCGTATTCTTTTTTTTATTCTTCGTCTTGTATCTGTACTTTTAAAAAAAGTGCATTTTTTGCATCGTGTTTGTAAGGGAATTCGTAAGAAATGGCTAAAGGTGAGCGTAAGCGTAATCACTATCATCTTTTTTCGTAGATTTCATACTTATCGCAAAGAGTCTGTTTAATTTATGCACATGGACAAACGTTGTATTTTGTATAGAGTCTAGCACGATTTATTGAATCATTCCATGGAAGTTTCTATACTCTATACTCACTTCCCCTCATGACCTAAGAACATTGAGCGACACGATATAAAAACACATGTGCATGTGTTTCTTTTTTTCTGTCTTGATCGTAAGCTGAGTAGAGACACGATGACAAACACGGACGCCGTTTTCGTGGCCCATCAAATCATGACCTGTCCGTAATTCTATTCGTGTGGAAAAATCTCATTGTGACTTTAATGTCGTTTAGTTTTTCCTTCTCAAGGATCCATCTGTCCATTCGATGGATAAAGTGTATTTGCACATTTATCTTTGAGTGGACCTTCTCATGTGCATGTACACAGACAATCTATAATAATAGTCATAATAATGCATTTGCTCATGGCAGAGTCAAATGCTTTACGTGACAGAATTGACGACACAAACTGAGGATGACTTTTTTTCGTTCGAATAAAGGCTGGTCAGTATGGATGAGTCTAGTGATGCGTGATGAATGCAAGTTTGTCGTTATTATGGGACTTTTATGGCATTTTATCTCATAAGCCAGCACACAAACATGAAGACAGCACCAGAAACAAATATTACTCTCTCAAGTAATAATATTGAATGCTTTCTATTCTTATTTTTATACATACGCACTCCAAACTCAAGAATACCAAACTATTCTTAACAAAATAGTGAGGAGATGTATGTATTTGGCATTTGGTTTTGAGAATGCCTGGATTTGTACATGATCTTGTCAGTATCTTGACAGAACTCTATGTGTACGTACTGATTGTGAGACTGACCATAGTAAATATGTACATGCTCACAGATTTTTGATTGGGAAAGCTAAGATTAGAGGGTGACTTTGAGTTGACCTGAGAATGAGTCGGAACAGGCGATTACGAAGCGATTACAAGAGATAGATCAGAGAATAATAGATTGACAAGAGAGATGAGGCAAGGGAACAATGGCCAAGTCATAAGTTACGAAGGTATGAAGGAGGATATATATGTACAGGAAATGTGCAGTGGATTCGTGTGGAATTGTTCGCGGTTCTCGGTCCGTAAGCTGGAATTTTGCAATGAAATTCCAAACGTGTTTGATTAATGGAACAATTTTGAAGGAGATGATGAGGATGTGTTGATGGGTTTGAGAAGAATCGTTTAGCATGGCATTTGTATTTGTGAGTGTGTGTGTGTTTCTGCGTAGGTATATAGAATTCATTGTACGGTACATATTGGGGTGAGGGAACGTTTTCCTCATTTATTTGCTTTACGTTTTGAATTGTCCCGATAAATCATTAGTGTGAATTGCGTGTGCACTGTACTGCACTATCTATACGGTATGCGACTTTGTATTTTGTATATTGTATTTCCAGTAGTTTGTCTTTTCGACTTGAAAATTGTGATGCTCATGATATACACAGCTGGCCGTTTGTACGAATTAAGAATTGAGTGAAATATGAAGTATAAACTATTATCATTCATATTAAGTACATGATTGCTCGCTCCTGACAATGAGATGAGGGCAGCCAGGACAAAGTCAACCCCGAGTCTGTGTAGAAATACGAAATACGTTCGTACAGGCATAAGTTAAATTTCCCTACCTATCACATGTATAATATATTATTATTATATCAAAAGGCGAGAGAGAGACAAAGTTTGTGTGTGCGTGCACTGTGAATTGTATTGTATGAGTGTGCAAAGGTTGTGTTCTATGTGTATGTGTGCATATCGAGAAGATGACACCGTGAACATCGACTCTAGAGGGTTTCTTTGACAAAACGATGAAATGAAAGGGACTGGATAAAAGCTCAATATTGATCATGAAAGAGAAAGAGAGATAGAAAGAGGAAACTTCCGCATAAAAGGAATTCTTCTACTGTAACTAATGTAAGGCGTGTAATGTTTTATTAAAACCCGTGATTTATTGCGGTGCATATTGTTGTTCCTTGGTTTCACTTTTGTGTTGAGTCCAAGTTTACCAGTCTTATATACACACACTCTGTCCGTGAAACTGAATTTCCATGTAGTTATATGAAATGATAATAATGATTTTCTTTTTCCGTATGAATTTACGTTTTGTGAGACGCATACATAGACACACACGCGTGTGTATGCATATTTCTCCGTGAGCTTATGGAAATATGAATATGAAAATGGAAATGGGATATAGAAGAGGAAGAAGATGCACACAGGCAGAAGCTTCCTATCAAAAGCTCAACGATTTGAGTTTCATCGTCTGGATTCTATTCCATTGTTTCCATTGTCATGAGCAAAGCACTCTTTGAAACCACTGCCAATGCCACGCCACTGTCCATACTATTTGAATACATACAGACGAAGAAGAAGGAGGAGGAGACAGGAGACAGTAGACTTTAGTGATGTAGGTAGTGAATATACGAAGAAATTCGTATTCGTCTAGTAACTTAGCAAGACATGTCCATACTCTGAAAATAAATTGTCTCTCTCTCTCTCTCAATTTCTCTTCCCTCTAAAGTCCTGCAACTGTAAAGTACATTCATAGTTCATACTGAGTGAGTGGAGAAAGAGATTCTATAGAATTTCCTCATGTGTACATAGATATTTTACACGTATATAACTTTTTACGCTTAAAATAGTTTCATCGCCAGTGCACAGTGCAAGAAGGAGAACTACCCGCTATTATTATAATCAGTCGGAAAAGGAATCCTTGTGAATCATAGTGGAAGTGGAAGCATAGTGGGATGTCCCAACTACGACAACGAGTCAAAATCAAAGCGAAAACTCCCCACTACATTGAAACGAGAGTAGTGAGTACATGCATGCATGCATATCAGTACAGTACTCTTTTATTATGTTCCTCATCCGCTCAGTCATTCACTCTAGCCACAGCTTCCTCGCTTGATTTATACGTGAAGTTTAGTTTTACCAAGAAGGAAAAGAAATTTTTTTCCCTAATGGAAAAGTTAGCCTGGTTGTGGACTGAAACTGAATTTACTCTCTTTGTAGTCTTTTTTCCTCCTGTTTCGACTTGGTATCTGGCAGCGAGTACTTGAGTACAAGATTGTGAAAGAATATTGTCAAAAGAAAGACAGCGAGAGAGCGAGAGAGAGAGAGAGAGAGAGAGAGAGAGAGAGAGAGAGAGAGAGAGAGAGAGATGTACCTATCTGTATGCTTACTAAGCAATGCTTAGCAATGGACGGAATTTGGTTGGAATATCACTTTCCCTTTACTCTTTCCCTGTTGTCTCTTGTCATTCTCCGTTTTCTCTTGTCATTCTCCGTTTTCTCTTACTTCTGCTCCCGTCTCTTCCAACAGTCAGGTTCATGTTGATTCTCATGTATTTTTATTTGCGATACCCAGGTTTTTATATTTATATTTATGTAAACTGCGAGACAGGTCATGTAAAGCAAATAGTAACGCGAGTGAAACTACAGCAGACTAATATATTTGTGTATCTCAGTAGCGGCTTGAGCTAACGTAAGAGTTGAGGGGGATATTTCTGTCAGATTGAGCAGCATGAAGCCATGGTTAGACTCGCTCTGGTCTTATGTAAGAAAGTGAGTTCATTTACAATTCAAGAGTGTACACACAGTGTGGTAGATATGGTAGAGCAGAGTAGGACCAGATGGATACGATACCAGAACAACGAGCGGCAGTAGTGCAACTTCCAAGTTGCGTGCGTCTAGTACTGTCTAGCGGTTATATATTTTAGAAGGGGATCAAAAAATCATTCATTTTTAAGTAGATATCTTCCGTCCGTGCCAATATTTGGTGAAATAGACGCGTGTCAAGTAAACTGTTCTTGGAAGCCGGAACGGATCGGATCCAAAGGCCGTTTGTATTTGTGTTTCTATATTTTTTCAAATTCCCAATGTATATATAATATATACAGCGTACATAATGAAATCAAAAAGTGAGTTGAGCTTTAGGCTTATCCGATTTGACATTGCTCACTATCCAATACATTCTGAATGCTTTCAATTTTTCAATATAAAACTTGTTACAAATATTGTAAATATACACAGTGCACACACTGTCTCTCTTTCTATATAAGTCTCTACGTGATGGAGTTTCAAATTCCAACAAGGATTTATTATTTTCATGTCGCTCTTTTTTTCTTTTTTGGATTCATTTATTTGTAAATATTTTGAATTTTGACTGCATAGGTAGATGTTTCTCTATCCTTATGTAATTATATACATTTGGAATTGGCGTGAGTTTTTTTAATATAAATCCATTGCTTTAAATTATGTACCCCTATGAAATTCAATATGAGCTCACTTTTGGAGCTTGGACTGACGAATCTCTTACATGTAGAATTGAGAATGTTTACTTTGAAAGAAATTTAAAACTTGGACAGATAAAATAAATGCTTTTGGAGACGAAAAAAACAAAGTCGAGTTGTTTAGGTGGTTCATTTTGAAATGGAATTGTTGTTATGTACAAGTTACTCATGTGAGAATGTACTCAGGTTTATATCATTTCCCTTTTTATAAGCTTAGCAAAGGGAGATTAACTTGCTCTGTCTCTCTCTTTCTCTCATTCTCCTTTTTTTTCTCGGAGTATTAGAGAGAAATAGTAAATGGTAACAGTTACAGGGAAATGGGACTAGAGAAAAAGAGTTAAATGGAAATGGGTATACATACACGGTAAGATGTATCTACATTAGAGATTCTAGAAGTCTGAGGTCGTTTGAGGTTTCAAGTTTTCTTCTCATTTAAAGGTTTAAGAAAATGAATTAATGGAGAAACCGAGTACAGATGTGGACAACCAAAAGAAGTTGAGCTGGAGAGAAAATGCTGAGTGCAATTCAATACGACAGATAAATAATTCAGACAAGTTACGTACACAGTACACACACACACACATATATATAGTATACATATATATATATATGCAGATGCATGTGTGTATCCAACAAAATTTCTTTCAAAAGGAGTGTTGGACTTCATTTCACTTGGGTTGGCCTTTATCACGGATAAGAATAAGTAGCATAATCCTAATCCTTTCCTTAGCATAAAATTAATCAAGACTTTGTGTACATGTAGCTCAGGGATGAAAAAGCGGGAGCTCGGTTAAGTAATGTAATGTATAATGTTTGTAATCGAAAATTTTCATGCTGGAACGTGGGACGTCTACTCTGTAGATTTATGAACACGAATGTTCCTTCATTTAAAATGTACACTCAGTGTCAATGTTTTATGGAGGTATTTCATGATAATTAACACCAGGAACAAGACTCAAAGCTGAGAATGAACCGTTTCTGTTCAAAATGAAGGATTTTCAAATCAGTAAAATGAAATATCAATGTTTATGTTTTGATACAAACCAAAAAAAATTGGATTTTTTTTTTAAAAACCGTTTCTTGCAAAAAATGAGAAATGAGATGGGGAAACGGGGAGTTAGTCAAGCCAGGTATTATCAGCTAAAGAGTATTTCCAATGCTGCTTTGTAGTAAATAGTATGAGATGTGCTGTGTAGTAAGTATTGTTGGTAGGATGATGGGTTTGAAGATGATGGCGAGTCGGGGAAAAAAAATCGTTTATAGCGACGCTTGATTACACCTCGAGTATTACGCGAGGAGAAGAGTCAGAAGGGACGGTAACCTTTCGACCAGAACTGGAAGAACCAGTTTCCATCTCTTCTAGCATGTGCACAGTAGAATCACTAGAAGGCGAGTTGTAACAACGAACAGCTATACAGTAACAGCAAAGGCAGAAAATGAGAAGGAGAAAAAATGAATAAATCCTCTACCTGTACTTTTTATACAATAGACAGAGAGTTTTACGTTTGTTGGTGGGTAACTTGAGCTGATATGCAGTTCACGATACAAACATTCAACTATCATAAATAAGATATATTGTTGTATGTGTGTGAGTGAGTGTATGTAAACCTACTTGAAAAGTTTCGTCTTTTCCCAGCTAAACTATATAGAATTTGATGCATAGTAGACGAGTACGGATTCGTAGGATTCAATACCTACGGTTTTTACATACACATATACGATATTTTGTCCAAGTTCCGTTGATTCACTAAACATCATTGTCCATAATAATATCTGTAAACGTGGTTGTTTTTTCTCTCCTCTGAGTGGAGACTCTCTATAGTCAAGGCACAAAGTCACAAAAACTATATGTTATATGAACGAGCGTCTCACCAAAAGAAATAACTTACCTTTTTAATGTGTATTTCGCAAAAGGTGTTGCACTTTGCCTCACTGTAACTTTTCCTATAGGGAATTGGAAAATGAATGAATTTCTCTCTATGTGATATGATACGATCCGAGATGAGAGCTGAGATGAGATGAGATGAGAGAATAAGAAAGATTCGAGAGAAACTCGGTGAACAAGACTGTAAACATGGCAAAGGAGAAGGTAGAAGGTACACATACACACGGAGTAAAAAAAACTAACAACTAACAACAAAAAACACAGCTAGGAACGAGAAACGGATAATATTTTTTTCACATATCCATTTGTTCTTCATTTCTAAGTTAATGATACTGCATTATTATATGATATTTTTTCCTTTTGTTTCTTCATGAAAATATTCTTTGAAAGAAGAAAGGAAAGAAGAGGAAGAAAAGTTGAGATTATGGCACATTTTGAACAACTAAATTAAATATCTTGAAAAGAATCTCCTGTTTTTGTTTTGTATTTTCATTTATCTCTACAGTGTTTTTGCTGAGGGTAATTTTCAAATCCCAACTGTATAATAATTTAATGAAAAAAGTTTTTATTTTATTTGTTTTATTATTATGCAGATGTGGGTTAGGATATGAATCATGGCTTACAGTGCAGTCAAGTCAAAAAAAAAATTAAATGTAGAAATCTTAAATCTTGATATTGATATTAACTGGTTGACTGTGTATTTAATTTCTGTGATGACACCACATTGGAGAAATTCATATGAAATCCCCCAGCGTCCTATGAAAAGTCGTAAAGTTTTTTTTTTTTATTCAATTCTACGAGTTCCTCTCCGTGACTTTGTGGATTTTGCTAATTTATTATGAGTTTTGTCAGATTTGAGAGAGAAACTTTGTTGTCTTTATTGTTGTTGGTGCTGTTGTCGCCGTTAGGAAGGAAAATTTTTTAAATGTTTTTTTTTTTTGAGGAAACCAGAAATGTAAATTTGAAAATTGTCACTTTATTCCAATCTTGAGTGCATGCAGATATCTTGCATCTTTCTAGTGAAGGAATTTCCTATGTAATATATGTTCATGTGTACGAAGACACTCAAGTCAATGGTCCATTACAAAATCGACGGCATATTTAAAGTATTTTGACGGGCTCTTCAAGCAGAGTATTCTGCAATGTAAATTGTTTTTCTCCTAGAAGACTTTGTCTCACATTTTATTACATATATTTGCGTGGTTGTGTGTGAGTGAGAGTGAGAGAGAGAGATAGAAGGAAAACTCTTGATTCTTGAATTGACTCGAAAGATAGTTTTGAGAAGAAACGTTCTTACTTTGATTCTATAATATATCCGTCGGGAGAAGACACATAAGCAATTTATCTATGCTCACATGTACGTAGACATTTGGTAGTCGTTCCCGCAGTGACATAGATTTGCTCTCTGACTGTGTGTGTGTGTGTGTCTCCGATGGATTGGAATTTTAAGCGATTTTCTTCCATCTCAAATCTCTTGACGTTCAAATCACAATTTCTGCGACTCCTACTCTATTTTAAAGTTTCCCGAAGAAAAACTCTGTATGTACATGTACAGACGAGTGAGCGTGTTCCACACTTACTTTTTTATGTTTTTTTCTTCTTACATTACAAATTCTGAGGATAAGTAATATCTTGAAAATACATCTGCGTAAATTTTTCCCCTGTATTGGTTGACAATTGATACGCTTATCGTTAGTGAGGATATTCCAAGGAAGAAGCGTCCGTTCCTCGCATTGTTCATTGATTCCTGTCTCTCGGCCTGACAATCTATCTCTTCTGCTCAAGATGCTATCCATGTCAGTAAATTGAATCTCGCCGAGGTTGTTGAAACGCATATAGAGAAAGAAAGAGAGAGAGAGAGTGAATTGAGTTGAGACGGAACGGAACTGACTGATGGCATGATGCTTTTACATCTGTATAAGATGAGATATACAGAGAGAGAGAGCGAGAGGTGAGTTGTGTGTGTGTGTGTGTTTGTATGTGTATATTGTGATAGAATTTGAGTTAGTTGAGGGGAGTTGTGCGTGGATTTGGACTAGAGGCTGGAAAATGGGAAATGGCGAAGAAGGAATGGGAGAGTGGAGAGAGATAGGCAGAGCACACACAGCTCTTGCACTTCTTAATGAGATGGAAAATTGTTTGATCAGACTAATTGAGTTGACACTATGCCATGCCCTGTTGGTTACATGGGCAAGGCGATAAAATGTATAGAAGCGACAAGTTATATATGCGCTATGTAGAGCACACATATACGTACTCGCACACAGTCTGATTTGGGACAATAAAACACAAGGCAGTACATAGCATACGTATGAGTAGTGTGTACGTGTGTACATACTGTACATAGTTTGTAGTTTTCTACAGAGAAAACGTGAGTTCATTTGGGCGCCAACTCGCTCACTATTTACTATTTATTTACCTCGCTTTAGTTTCACATGCACAGGCAAGCCTACTCCACTCTACTTTACTCTAATACCCATCTTTCTTTTGTGTACTACGTATCGTATCATACAATACATGCACTAGTATGTATGTATTTTTTTGATAGTCGTACACGTAATACATGGACCAGTCGGCGATTACATTTTAGTTCCTCTTGGTTCAATCACATCATTGCTATTTTGCATACTTACACGCTCATTTATCCAAGCCTATGTTCAACTCTTTCCCTCTCAGGTCCAGGTTTGTATTCAAAAGTAATACTGAAAGTTTACGCTGTGTGTACTGTGTGTATGTGTGTGGACGAGTGCTCAAAATGTTCCCTTTATGTCCGTGTAAATGTCTAGTTTTTAAACAGACAAAGATTCAAGCATTATGGGATGTGCAATGAAAGTAGATGTGGATGTTCAGAAGTGGAAGTTGGAGAAGAAATAAAGACCGTAGGGGAATTTAACAGTGATTGAGATTCAACGCAGGGCTAAAACTGCATAATGAATGTTATTGTAGATTGCCGAGTGCCGAGTGTGTGTGTCTCTCTCTCCGTGTCTGTTTGTGTGTATACATCCGATAAATGAAAATGCACTTACATTTCAAGAGTCTTGTATATTTAGTATGTAAATACTCGCAGGAATATGGAAAAGAAGAGAAAAGAGAAACGAATGCTTGTGACGAGGATCAAATCAAGGAAATAATATGAACTGACTATATGGTTATATTCTATACTGTATCTATCTAGTGGTGGATGGAGACACGAAAAGCAGGGACAACAATCCTCCGCACACACACACAGTGACACACACACGCAGAGTGATACAGATAATGATGAGCAGGATGATGTCTTTGTAGTTTTGTTTCGTTGGTGCTTGCATGGAAGCAGTGTGTGTGTGTGTGTGTGGATGCACAAATATAAATGCATCATATAATTTGTAATTCGTACATATGCTTATTAAATGAAATTATTTGCGTATGCATGCGGTTATTGTTGGGGAATCAGAGAGGGAGAGGGAGAAAGAGAGAGATGGGGAGAGGAATTTCATTTGAGAGGGGTTACCCGTCGGTATTTAAATTGGGATTATTAAAGTTCCACGTGGCATCCGCATTCACCAACGACGAAAGCGAAAGCGACAAACCCTCGCTCACCCTCATCCGTATATATGTTTGTTGATGGGGAATGGGGAAGGAGTCGGAGCAAAGCAATGGAATGGCTTTGTCCTGGGATAAAGTCATGTAATAAATGTAATAGAATGTTATCAAATGGTAATAGAAAATAGAATGGAATAGAATACAAAGAAATACAGATGCATGTAGATATTTCTGCTGGGATTCACAGATTTAACGACTCGTTTGGGGGTTCACATCTCCTTGGAACATTCGATCATGTTGTCTCATCCCTCGTCTCGTTCTCTTATCCATCAGTAATTATTTATTAATTGGGTGATTAATCATGGATTTTTGAATTAAGTAAACCAAAAGTATATAGCTATTGACTCGAAAGTTGAAAACACCACCCCCCTTCCTTTTGTTTTTACCCTTCTCCTTTTCTATTTTAATCCCGTTTGTAATTGACGCACTTATCTTCAAACATTTAATGTCTGTGTATTGCGAAGGCTTAAGCCTGAAGATTTCCATTATTAAGAGATTATTGTGTGTGCAATTTGATGGGACTTGGCATGGAATTGGTATTTTGAGTTGGAGTTTAGACAGTGGAGCAAGTCTTTTGAATTACTCTACATTCAACATTCTACACGAGACTTATTGTATTTCACTCCGAACCAGGCAAGACCATGACACTGACAACATGAAATGAAGAATATTTTGTTGTTTTGGTTATTTTGTTGGATTTTGTTCCCCGGTTGGAGTGAGTGTGTAGTGTGTGTGTACATTATTTCCCAGAGAGACAGCAGTTTGGATTTTTCTAGTATAGGTATACATAAAAAGATAAAAGGATTTTAAATGTGACATGACATTGAACGTTTTCCTCTTAAACTCTTGTTGACATAATGTTTCCACTGAACTCTGAATGTGAAATGTCCAATTTACATTGTGTGTGTGTGAATTTTTTTTCATTCTTCACTCGTTATCGTTAGGCTGCTCATTCTGTGTGTTGTTGAGAGAGAGAGAGAGAGAGAGAGAGAGAGAGAGTTTGGTCGTAAGTGGATCGATGACTGGGTAATATGCAGTAATTCATTTTCCAACTCGGAAATACCTACTTTTTCTCTTGGTGGCCAAGCTGCTTTATGAATACGAAAATGAAAATACTCTTTTTGCTTTTACTCCAGTCTCTCTCACTGTTCTCTCTTTCTCTACTGTTCTGTTCGTTGCCAGAAATTTTCTGGATTCAGAATCCCAGTCCAAGTCCAATGTTGAAGCTGAATATTTACGGCGTGACGATGACTACTTGTTTTATTCATACATTTCTTTCCATGGAATATTTTATCATTTTCCGCTTGCATTCTCCATATATTTTTCACCCAGAACACATTCACAGTGTATTTCTTTATTTCTAACAACCGTTGGAAACATTTTTCAAATAATACAACTAGCACACACTCCACTCATCCCCAATTTTCATATATTAAAAAATATGTACAAGCGGAAAACAAAACACTGGCTTATAAAAAAAGAGAAATGAAAAGTTTTTTGGGTTCAGGTTCTATAACAAAATTCAAATTAAAAAAATGAATGGAGAAAAAAGTAAAGGAAAGAAGAAAAAACTGCTCTCTCTTTCTCTCTCTCTCTCGCCTTTGGAGGAAAAGAAGTTAAACTAATCAATAGAGACGGTGTGTGAGAATGAAATGAATTACGGATAAGAATAGATGTCAGCTCCTAGTCGTACAGAGATAAACTGATGATACGTGCTGTTTGGAAGACGCATAAAGAATGTGCGTATGATTATTTTCAAGTATGAATTAGGAACAAGGAAGAAGAGGAAACCCGAAGAACAACCTAGACAAGAGTTTTGACAGCCGACAGCCGTTATGTATTCGCTCTTTACTTTGTACTTTACTCTCTCTCTCTCTCTCTCTCTCTCTCTCTCTCTCTCTCTCTCTCTCTCTCTCTCTTGGCTCGGCCTCTCTTCCTTTTCCCTACTTACACACTTCATAATGAGCGGTTCGGGCAGAAAGTACCGGGATGAGTGAACGAGTCTTGAATAAATGAGAAAACTTCAAGTGGATAGGAAAACTTGCATTTTTCTTATTAGTTGGGTCGGTTGTTGGTTGTCAATGTCGTCGTCTTGGTTGTCATTGTCGGCTCATATCATTTTGCTTTGAGTGTCTTTTCTCTTGTGTACGATTAGTCAATATTCTGGATTCTGCATGGATTTCATATCAAAATTCGATTTTATACTTGCATCTTTACTTGTTTATTCATGTTCTTCCTGGAGTTTCAATGTTGTCAGTGAGTGAGTGTGTGTGTGTATTTTCTATTTTGTAATGACATGCAATGAATTCTCGTTTCACTATGGGAAAATGTATACAAACAAGAAATATGAATGAACTGCAAGTTGCATGTGTCATCCGCTCCGGTGGTATCATATGCATAATTGATTAGTTGAACCGTGGGGGGAAAACAGAAAACTTTTTTTACAAATACACTCTCCAACGTCACATCCATACAGATGGATTCCCTGTCCACGTACACACTCTGTCTATAGCAAGTCTAGCACACAGGCAATTCAACTTGTGAAAAGGGAGAAGACAAAAACCAGCTTTTTTGGTTTACAATCAAGAATATTAAAATCCTTTGGGGAAACAATAGAATTGAGAATTGACGAATATGAATACAAATACATACTGTAAAACCCACCTTGTCTATGTAACTATCTGGGATTCTCCTGCTTTGATTTTCTATAGAAAGAGAGAGAGAGGGAAAAAAGGAGAAATTGTGGTATTGTTTCAATCTTTCAATGTTGAAGGCAAATACAAATTTGAATTTGAAATTTGTTTTAAGCTCACTGATTATTTTCTGTGGTGAATGATGATTGGGTGATGCATTGATGAATTCACAAATCAAACTAAAATTGCATTATAAAACAAGGCTTTGAGTTTAATGACGCGATTTTGTATGGAACTGCATTGAATGGAATAGGGGAAAAAATGTAAAAAGCATGTTTTTTTGTGTGTATGTGCACATACATGTAGACTCTACAATTCTACATTGTAGATTGTAGAGTGTATAAAGATGGGAAGGATCTGCGTGTTAGTGGAGCATGTGAATTGGAGCGTCGATTGGTTTTTTTAGTGTAAACACATTTTATCTTAGTTTAACTGAGATTATTATACTTGTTCCAATCATAAATCTACTTTTCATGTCCAATAGTGGTGACCATATGAAATTAAAAGTCCAAAATATCAAATGGGAAATGCTCAAGTTGAGAAAGAGAGTCCTCGTCAAGTTGAGAGCGAGAGGGTCAAAGTTAGAACGGGTCAGGAATTCTGTAATATTAACGGTTTGATTTACGATTTTGTCTCTCTGTAGACTATAAAGAAAACTTATAGCTCATCGAAAGTTGGGCTCGCCATTTCGTGCTTTTCATGTTCTTAACAGCTCTTAACGGCTTGTCGACTGCCGAGAAATCTTTCTCTCATTCTCTCGCTTGTTTGTACGCATAGTACTTTTACACATGTATGGAACATGTGAACAGGATTGTACACAAATGCTTGACTTTGTCATCATGTCTCCAAGAGAAAGGGAGAGAGAGAGATTTGAAGGTTTCAATTTTTCAATCAATGTACTACTCCCGTCTACACGATAAGTGAAGCATTAAAAGAAATCATTGGGTGTGCACTGCGTGTATCCGAGTGCATTAGTTTTACGAGTATGAAGAGATTTTGGTCCCATTTGTCCGAGAGTATTTTCAGTACAGTCAAATATGATATTTAATCGTATCTTGAATGTTAAAAGTCCAATGATATTTTCCTCGTTTTTCTTTCTTTCTCTTCCCTCCACACGCAGTACAAAGACGGAAGAACGAACGGAGAAATAAAATGTAGCCCATACTCTATGTACATTGTAGCACCATCATCATCATCACATAACTCGAGAGAGTTGAAATGCATTTGCAGACTATTTCTTTATTTATGTTTTAATGGGATGTGAGTATGTATACATTATATTTTTGTTATGCTCCTGGTCCTCAAACACTTTTTCTTGACTACTGACCGGGTGATAAAAATAAAAGGATTTTTGTAGGCCACGGAAAATAAAGTAAAGAGGTTGAAGGAGCAAAAAGCGATGATTGATCGTGCTAAGTGCTCCTCAGATTTCTCCGGATTCTACTGCTTCGTCTTCTTCTTCTTTTTCTTCAAGTCAAGCCATATACACACAATAAGTTATATTACGTCCACGTTTTAACTCACTTTGTAGGTACTCGTACTCTTACGAGAGAATTTTACGTACGTACTCTCCAACTCACACACATTCACATTGTTATGCATATGGATGTGAGAGTGAGACCAAAGGCAACATCTCTTGGAGAAAAAAACCCGAATGTCTGTAATTGAAAAAACTGCTCATCAGTTTGTGTTCTGAATGTTCTTGAGCTTTGACTAAAAGCACATTTGTAGTAATATTTGTAAGTACATAAATATATTGTATATGTAGAGTGTACCCAGGGAATAGCTTCTATATCTTTTTTTTCTTTGAGTGAAGTAAGAAAAAAAGAGATAGAAAAAAATGGAGAGACTACGCTTGTAACCATTTGAAATATCTTTGGAAGCGTCAGTAGAGTTCTAAAACGTTTCCTATTTCCTATGATAGATACTCCAAAGCTTTCTCATTACTTGTTGGTTGTTGATGTTGCGAGTGTAAAAGTTCTTGGCACTTGTGCTGAGTTCAGTATAGTCGAAGAGTTTTTCTATATGTATACGAACAGATCCATGTGTACGAAATTCTATGAGACTTGAAACTCTCAAAATGAAACTCGCCAAGAAAAAGGCCACAGAGGAGAAGAGAGAGAGGAGAGCAGAGATTGGGAAAAAGTGAGAAAAGGAGAAGGAAAAGATGATACGACCACTTTTGGCTAGGAAAAGGAAAAATAATAACTGTACGGGATTGATTGACTTGATGACTGACTGACGGACTATGTTTTTTTGTGTCTGCCATGTTCAGAGTCTGTTGTAGGCATGTAAGTATTTTATTCACTGATTTTGTTCTGTAGCACCAGGCAAGAGCCATTACATTACTCTGTGTCAGCCAAACTTTTATGAGGCAGTCTTTCACTTGTATCTATCGTGTATATTATGTAGCTCCGTCATATTCCTTTCAAACAAAACCACACAGACACACACACACACACACACAGTTTGTAGTTTGTGTGTGTAAATCTATAAAACTCCCCCCAAAAAAACTTCAATAGTCGAGTACAAGCAGGGGAAGAGCAGAGTATGATGTATAATAATTGTATAAAATCTTGCACAAATATTTTGACTTGAAAGTATAACACTTGAACATGAATAAAACTCGACGTGTTATCTCTCGTATAAATGAAATAAATTGACATGGGAAGAACATGGATTGAGAAATAATTGTAAGACTCTTAACTATGGCATAGTTACTTATCGTCCAATTTCCCTACAGACATTTTATATTGTTTTTTTTTTGTGTCTAGAAGTTTTTGGAGTTGAGATCAAATGAATTATACTCTAGAGCACCACTGCACTGCATTGCACTCAAAGTATACAAAAACTTTTTAGACTACTTCCCAAGTGGTTTTTCATTGTTACTCTGATTTCTTGTACAATTCACCGAGTCCGGCTATTGATTTGTGATTTGAGCTCGTCCATAGTCCGTTCCGTACATAGTCGGAGTAGTAGTGGCTGTATAGTAAAAAAAGTAAATGTAGTTGAAGTGCATGAGTGCATGGAGGCTAAGATTTATTGTAGCTCTTTGGCTATCTGAAACTGAACGAGTAGAATTTTCGTATACTTTCTATTATATTCGCAATAGGAGGAGAATGAGAGGATTCCGTTGTGTGCTGTGGATTGTGGAGTATATGCAAAGTATGGATGATGTGTTAAGTTGACGTTAAAATGGAAATGTGTAGATGATTGCCATTGCTGTACAAGTTGAAGGAAATACACACTAGATAGGTTTCACTTTTCCTCCCGAAAATCTCCCGACTCACTCTACTTAATTGGATTTCCATGTATTGCATTACCTAGTCTGAAAGTCTAGTTTTTGTGTTGTTGATGTATCAACTCTCGGCCTGATGACTCCTGACTTTCTATCCAAATTCAAATGGACTCTTTATTATATCTATTTGGATATAGTTCATTGTTTAAATACAAACGGCATACTCCGTTCTTATGGTAATACCGATAATCTGTACTGTCTACACAAAGTATACTGTGTACTTGTAGATTGCAATTTCATGCCTATCATTTTCAAACTTGCTATATACTATATGACACAAGCACAAGGGCTAAATCTAGATTGGCAATTCCTTCATTTGTATTTGTATGTAGAAGAAACTAGGGCTAGACTCTCTATTCATGTTACACTTACACACAGGGTATTATTAAGTTTCAAATTGTTACTGCTCTATTATTATTATACATAATACATATAGTAGTAGATCACCAGTTACTCTCACTCGAGAGGAATGAAATGGAATGGAAATGTATAGAAGGTGAGCACGTGAACATTGTGTATTCTTCATTATCAAGTCCATATATAACATTGTCAAATTGGATGATATTAAGATTTTCAATGAATAACTGACATGCCTTGACGAGAAGGAGAATGGAAGAGGGTGAAAGAAAGAGAGAGAGAGAGATTTAGTTTCCAAAACCCAAACAGGTATTCATTGTCGTCATATAAGTTACTTAATTAAATCCACACGCATCCCAAATTTATATCTCCTGTCTTGATCCCCGATCCTCAATCTGTCTCATCTCTGACTCAATGACTTCTCACACACGTCTTTCACACAAGTACACATGCAGGTACTTTGACAACAAAGTTTTCAAGAAGCAAATTTGATTCAATTTTCATGTTCTCTCTCTCTCTCTCTCTATCCCTCTCTCCCACAACTCTTGTCGTCAGTAGCCAAGTAGCCACGTTCAATTGAGTAATAATTATTTGTTGGATTTTGAGATTTTGACTACTCTGTATCAATATGATGAGAAGATATTGCAAATTAGAACTTGTAAATCTACTTAGCAAGTCATACACATACACTCACCCACTGACAGAGTACATACTCTTCGAAAATTAGAATTTCAAAATACACTTGGACTCTATTCCTAGGAGGAATCCACATTCAAAATGTATAAATACTTGTATACAAGTGCAAAAGGGAATGTAATCGAAAAGTGTACTTGATAGACTTTTGCTTTTTACTCCTTTTCACCTCTCATATATACGATATGCATATTATTGTATATATGTGAGTGCATGTATTTCACTGCGAGTGACTGAGTGATTAAATGAAATGCTTTCAAGTTTACAAACAGACTCATTTGGAAGAACACGTATGAAAGATTTCCATGATGTGAGCATGGGAAGAGACTTAGAGTCTTTGAAATCTCAAACTCAACTAAAGGTAATCAGTTTCATCAAATAAATTTGCTTTCACACTTTGATGAATGATGGGCAACATGACAGATATCGGCATCAGTATGAGAATTGGGAACCATTGGGTTTCCTTCTCCCACTACAGCTACATATATTACATATGTATATATGATGTGAATGTGCAATCGTAATGGGGAAATGTCGTAAACTACAAACTACAACATCATCTCGTCTCGTCCTCGTCTCATAAAATTGTCACACTTGAGATTTTCAAGTCATGAATAAGTCTAACCTCAAGACAAATTTCCTGTAGGGTTGAAGTTGAGAGTATGTATACATACATACAAGTTTTTAGCCAATGGCATTTCATTTCATCATGTAACCAAATTTAAGTGTCAATCTGAATTCATCTTCTTCTGAATAAATGAAGAGCTTCAGCCAAAGCATTGCAATGAGACTTTTCATTAAAGGATCTGTCGAAAGGTGTCTTGAGTATAATAATAATAATAATAGTAATGTAATTTTATAAATTATAGTATCTTTTTATGTCATTTAAATTTCAGATTTCAATTAGTTAGGGATAGATATTCAATTCAAATGAGCTTATACAAAAAAAACTCTTCATGAGATGAGTGGAGATGAATGTGAGCTTAAAATATATATCATCGCACGTATATTGTACATGCAAAGAATATTAACGGACCTTGGGCAATAATATTTTTGAATGTAGAACTAAGCAAGCTTAAAAATTTGTAATAGCTTCATCATCCATTCATTTCGCAATATCAACTACCAGCTCAAGAAAAATTACAGTTATCATTATAAATGTAATCATTCATTCTTCATTCATTTACTCTTTCATTTGAGGGCGAGTATGCAGTCGCATCTCACTCTCAGAGTATAAATAACACATAGAGAAAATGTAGGTAAACTATAACAACTGACTCAACGGGCTCCTCCAATGATGATGATGAGTATTCATTATTTATAAAAGTTCTACCCAAGGATGTCCAATGTTTCTCAGACAATTAGTACAATAATACAATAATAATATTATTGCGTGAAGTCACAACTTTTTGTGATAGAACAGTTTGACATTCTTCTCAAAAATTGTATATACCAGTTGCAATAACAAGCGTAGTGATCTGAGTGTGGACTGAAAATTTGCAGTTTCAAGTAAATGAAATGTGGTATGTAGTATGTAGGAAAGAAAAGGTAAACAAGGAGCCTTTAGTTGCATTACATTTCTATTTACGTATAGAGGATGTAATGGATGAGATTTTGTATGTATATGGAAATACACAGGGCACAGAGACACACATCAAAATACAGATATCATTTAGGATTGAGAGTCCTGACATCATCACGCTGATGTTGATGATTATAATGATAACGTTAATCTAATGATAATACAACCATGTTCATGACTGAACATTGGAGTTGCAGTCATTCAAAAGGAAAATATTATTATAGGACTGCGGGGAGAGAATGAGAGAGAGAGAGAGAGAGAGCGAGAGAGGCGGTAATTGGAATTGCAACGGCATAGGCAATACAGATAGAAATAGAAATAGCCAAACATGAATGAATGGGAATGCGAGGAATATTTGTAGAAAAGCGTACAATTAGAAAGTGGTTCATGAGCTTTGTATAGATATAGACCATAACCGTGTGTAGCATGTAGTGTGGCAACTTCCTTTAGGATTCGAATAGTAATAATAATAATTTCAATTATCTCATTAGTCATTCCACGCCAATTATTATTATTGTTCATTGATTGGATTTGAATTTGTATTCATTAGAATCGAGTCGAGTCAGATCTAGTCAATAAAGAAAAAGTCAACTATAATAAATAAATGCAATACAAAGAGCACAAAATTTGATTTCAATTTACATTCGTAATTATTTCTATAGGTTTCTATAATAATTTGAAAATCCAATCATTACTAATGTGAGAGCGGCAAGAGGAAGAAAGCAGGATCTTTTCATTTTCCCTCATTGCAAATGCATTAATACATTTAATCTGACTGTCTATCTTTTGATAAATTGATAAAAGTGCAACCATTGCAATTATTTTTGCCATTGCCTCCTTTTGACTATTCCTATTTGCCTTCCGAGAATCATGAGAGAGAAACTCGAGCTGGTTTTTATTATTATTATTATTATTATTATTAGTATGTATGAATGTCGAATGGCAAGGTGTCTGGTGTGAATAAGACTGAAGGAATTTTATATGATGGCAGATAAATTGAGCCCGTGCAAATTGAAATTGAAGTCATTATTGAAATTGTTTTGATGTGGACGACTGTAGTAGGTATTTTCTAGAGTACACTCCTTCAGATCCAGATACTTAATACAGCCATACATACACTCTGACTCTCCAATGTTTTGTATTTCATTTTCATTCAAATATATAATATGCAATGGCCGCAAGCCCATTTGAATTATTTGATATGAATATCGATTTCCATCGTAGAAAAAATCTATTGTATTTTATTTTATACAGTACCGTACAATAGCAACAACAACAAAAACAGTTTATAATATGTTTTTATAGTGTCGTCGTGGAGGTAATTGTGGTGGGCGAATTCAGGTTTTCATCCTCCAGCTATAAATGTGAGGAGAAAGAGAGAGAGAGAGAGCGAAAGATTATATTAAAATTTCTCATTTGATTTGATATGCAAGATGTATAGTTTTTGCGCGCTGTGTATTGATTTGATACTAGTGGGTAAATTTTAATCAATCCATCTTTTGGTTCCAACAGCTCAATATTTTATTTATGTCTTGAGTCTCAATGTCAAAATTTAAAGTATCTTTTATACTTTGAAGTGTAGAGATGAGAGGAAAAAACGAGTAGAGATGAATGACCAGAGTGTACATAAACATTAGGAAAGAGGACTGGACTAGAATTCCCAATGAAAGAAATAGATTTTTATCAGTGTATTCGTAATGTGTATATTTTACATTTTTCTTGAGATTTAAAGTGTTTTCCCTTTGACAGAAACTGACTGAGCCCATATAGTTGATTCTTGCGGTTATTATTATTGGTGAGGCTCACTACTCACTACTGTATGAATGAAATAGGAATACATAAAATATATCGCTTTTATAAAAACATGAGAGTAATAGAAAATAGAAATCTTGTGAGTATTATACAGATAGTAAAAAAAAACTTGATGGAATGAATTGCACTAGATATTACGATACTCGGAATATTAGATTACTGCGGATGCTTGAAAAATAGTAAATAGGTAAATAATAAGTTGGACAAGAGAGATGGATGAAGCGACAATATGTGTGTAGCATTATAACAAGACAAAGATATACCCAAGAGATATGTTGTGTGAGTGAGGTTCAAGTTAAGATTGAGAGAGAGAGAGCCCAACCCTTTTGGAGCCAATTTCGGATTTGGGATTTTTGAGTCAGTGAAGGTGTGACTGGAATTGTAGCTCGGGTTCATCATCATCAACATCATATACGTACAAAATACAACTGAGAATATTATGCATTCAAGTCCAGAGACACTCTCGTCCACGTCCACACACACACACTCACTCGAACACATATTTTAAATCATATTTACTATTATTATAATGATGATGAACGAACTGAGAACGGAGTTTAAGGAGTATTACTTCCATTTATTATCTCATGTCGATAGTTGGCTAATGTTTACAGTCTTTTGTCTTGACGTTTTTCACTTAATGCCTTCCTTGTCCACGTCGTATTTTGTACTTTGATATTCCTCTACATTCAACAACACCATTCATATGATTTCGTCTCTCCCTCTCACTAACTTTCAGCTCTGTGTATGTATCTATATTTATATAGGTACATCCCCCATATACATCCGTATCTATGTTTTCAAATGATTGTTTCTCTTTTCCTTTGTAGAAGAACAAGTGGTTTCATTGGCATGCTATGGTATGGCATTGGAAAAACAATTGGAAAATGAATATACCCATGTATATACACTAAGCATATGCAGCTTGTATGACTATCTGAATGCCGTTGAACTGAAGACTGATTTCATATTCATAATAATAATAATAATAAATGACACACATAATACAGACAACAGTATATGGAAGCAACTAGTAAATAATAAGGTGTGGCCCGTTGTTCTCTTCTCTCCAAGTCGAGTCCACTCGACTTGCCAAGTCTTCAGTTTGAGTTTTGGCTTGAGCTCTAGCCATGTCTTCCACACTGTGTGTGTGCTCTGTGTGTGTGTGTGTGTGTGTTGTGTAGTACACGCTGTGCACTTTGTAGCTGTGGCGTCCCAGAGATTTTTTCTCAAACCCAAATCCAAAAGCCACTTTCAATCCTCCAACATGTCCAATAGTTTTGACTTTCCAGTTTGAAGCTTTAGCGCCTCTTTCTGTCTCTCTACTCTTGTTTTTTCCCCGTCAGCTCAACTCTCTCAACTCTTTGAATATGTTGAAGAATTCAAATCAAAATCCAAACTCCAATTCGGAATGCATGGAGAAAAATCAAAAGAGAGGGGAAATCCATGTCGGTTCATAATGATATTATACGGGTTTATGAGAGAATCAGCTCATCTCTCTCACTTTGCCTCCCATCATTCAAACATTGAGGAACATCCACATATGATGAATTCAAAACATGAATGTATGAATAAGCAATATTTTCATTCCCAGAATCTCTCCTGTGTATAGCGGACGTATATAGTTATGTGTTAATGCTATGGGATTTGGAAAGGGTTGGAGTGTATGTAGAGTAGAGGGCTGGAGATAATGATATGCATAATACAATGATAATGATATGTGTGAGGTTAAAGCAGAAGTGAAGTAAAACGTCACTCGACCCCGGAAAATCCCTTTAGGCTCCAAAGCACTTTATCTTTCTCAATGTTCAGCCAAAAATATCTTATTGAGAATACCATAGATGTGTATGTGGATAATGTATTTCAGGTATTTACATCTCGTCAAGTCTCAACGGTCATATTTCCTATATTTTCATATATAGGTATCCACATTTAATAATATTAAGGAACATGAGGAACACGTATGTATGACTGAGTATAAATATGAAGACACCATGTATGATATGATATGCCCAGAGAGATAGACCAAGTCTTAAGGATGAGGATGCGGCATGAAGACAGCGTGCAGGTGTGAGCTTTGGACTCTGACTTTGACTGTTTTTTGGCCTCATCTCTAATGCAAACTCACTGTAGACAGAGAGAGAGAGAGGAAGAGATGAGAAGGAGATGGATTTCCAGGAGAGGATATCAGAAAAGGGACTTACTTATTCCTAGTGGTTACCGAACCGGGGAAAAAAATGATGATGATGTGTGTAAGTGTATGCGTATAAGCAATGAAAATGAATGCAAATTAATCCACACACGTGAAGTCAGAGCTATGAAAGATATACAAGAGATAGAAGATGGTAATTTTTTGAAATGGAGATGGACAGATGAATGTAATATCATTCTTGTTCAGTCAGTTGGCGAGGAAGTCAAGACACATGTATTGAGACAGAGATTGAGAGAATGCAAAGAAATGTGTCTGTAGTCTGTATGCTATGCATGTACAATATGTACATATATACACCGTCAGAATAAAAAACGCCAGAGACTGAGAGAGACCAAGTAACCACAGTCTCCAGTGATTTAAATCCGACTCGCTGTACGTGGCTATTTTTTTCATTCCTTTTATATACGGACTTATCTTCTCAACTTGTAGAATGCAAAGGTTACGACGATTACAATTACGATTACAAGTTGAATTCTACCTGGACACTCACGGGACGAGTTTGGATTTTTCATCCACACTGAATAATAACAAAAAACACACACCAAAACTTCCGAAACAAAAACTTTCCAAAGAAGTTTACTAAAATATTGGAAGAGACACAAAGGCTATTTACTATTTTACCATTCACCATTTTACACTGTTTGTTTGTACAGATAAACTGATTTTTATGTTACCATGTACCGGCTATTGCTATGTCTATGCTCACGTCAAATCCAATATAGCAATAAAAATGAGAAAATAGAAATAAAACATGTATGTACTCAATGTACAAGAGCAGAGAAAGGAAAAAAAATACTCTTGGTTCTGGAAATATTATTTAGTATTCCAAAAACGTAGATGGAATTGAGGATTCAGAGAGCTCAGGATAAATTAAAAGAGAACCATTTAATCTTCTAGTCTACCGGCGAGAGAGAATCTTAAATACTTTTGATACGATATGCCTTCTTTTTTTCTTCATCTCTTTCCTTCTGTAATAGATCCAGAGCTCAAGTCAAGACGGAACTCGAGAACCCCGAAAAAAAAGGTTTATAATTTAACTGGTGTAAGTGTAAATGGTACAGTCATACGTTAGAAAAATAAGAAAACAGAGCTGTGTAAAAATCTATGAGCCATCCATTACTTTGGCTGTGAGGGGAAAATGTGTTGCTGGGTTGATGGACATTTTCTAATTTGTAACGTTCGTGTTATTGATGGTGATGGCACTCGGACTTGAGACTTGAAAGACAGACTGGGAGAAAGCTTTCATAGGAATTAATCAGAGTATATATTTATATGTACAAGTTGAACTAAGCATCTACGAATAAATTCAAACAACTCTGAGCTTTATAGTATGAGTATGAGTATATATACACGACTCTTATTAATGGCCAGGTGAGGAGTAGAAATACTTGGAAGGTTTCAGGTTTTTATGATTACGATACCTCAATATAGAGTGTAGACTAGTTGTACTTGGAGGCTATTACGACGAATCAATCTGTATACGTAATTTTAGTATTTGATTGGAAGACGGGATTTGGGTGTACACAATGTACACATGTATGTATACAGATAGAATGTATTATGTATGATGTGCAGTTGTGTTGTTGCCCAGTTGAAATGAATCTCGGTTGATGAACGAGGCTGATAGATCGTTCGTCTCTGCATGGAGCAATGAGTTCAATGTCAGTATGCCTACTGTATTTTCGACATGTAGATGAAGGGAAGGAGAAAGAATCGAGTCATAAAAAAAATGGTGAGGTGTGGTGAGGGTAAATGTTGGCTGATCAAGCTAAACGTGAAGATGAGAAACATGAAAGAGTTTTCAGTGTATGACGTGGACTCCCTCGTCTATTTCGGATTGTGAGACTATGGCCAGGAACCAGGACTAATAAATGCATGCATTTATACGAGCACATACACGGAATAATAATAGTAATGATATGTTGAAGAGAAGGGAAAAGGTAAAAAGGCACACAGGGACTCTAAAAGCTATACTAAAAGAATTGAGAGAGAGGGAGAGAATCGAGAGTAGTTGAAAGTGGACGCTAAAAGTGTTAAAGAGTACAAGGAAACTCTCCGTCTTTCATGTGTTTATAGTTTGTACCATATGCATAGAAATAGAATGGAAACTAGAGGTAGTGGAAGGAGAAGCTTCAAAGTTTAAAGTTAAACACGACGGAAATAAATAGATGCATGTATGGAAGCCCAGGAAAAGAAATTAGAAATGGAAAATGTAACATGTAAAATGGACAAAGCTTCTTCTCTCCATCTCCTCTCCTATATGATTTTATGATGGGGAAGTGTAGGATTCCCATGTGTTCGCAGTCATGTACATAGTCATAATAATAATGAATCCATGGAAGAAACCCTTTCAATTCTCAAAGAGATGCTAACGAGCTGAGCGTGATTTAGTGAAATTGAAGATTTTTCTACTTTGGAACACGTGGAACATGGACTTGAACTAGCAAGTAAGCGTACATGGAGATTGTACTCGCTGTCCATTTGCGGAGAGATTGGAGAGATTCATGAGAGACAGAGTGAGAGAACGAGTACCATAAAATATCAAACAGCTTTATATAGTTTTTTCCAAGAGCTATATCTGTATTTTTGCTCTCCTTGTTCTTATTATCATACCTCAAACTCTCTGCTTGCTTACACGTACTCACTCATTCACTTTGTTTTCCATCTTTTGTCTGTTTACTTTGTTGTTTCACGTTGAGTCGTCGAAAGGGAAGCTTGGTGGAGATTCTTCTTGATTTTCTGATTTTTGATTTGACTCCTCTCAAGTGAATGGTCTCGATCTTTTCTCCTGACGTTGTAATTTGTCTTCTTCTCATACTCCTCAGCAATATATTAATTTTTCCTGAGCTCATGATATGATGTGTGTACATAGAGAGAAGCCAAGGAACAACCTGTTAAGTCACAGACTCTCAAATTTTTCAAAGGCGTGATGAATAAAATGTACAGGATTATATTACTGAGACAAGTATGGGCGCTAGTGAGGGTGTGTTTTGATAAACATAGAGCATTTCATCTTTTATTACTTACGTTTGATCTTTTCATCTCGTATATTTTTCTCTCTCTTCTTTACACCCTGCATTCTCTAATATCGTCATTCCTCATATGAAATTATATTGCACATCTGTGTGGAACATGTAGGAAAATCATAGCACAAGCTTAAAAAGCTTGGACTTGACTTGGACAATGATTTTTTTTCTTGTCTGACTTGTATGATGTATAAATTTTGTGTGTGTGTGTGTGTTAAGATACGATTTGTTGTGCGTAATATTAAATTTTTTATTTGTATATTTATATTTATCTTTGTAAAATTGAGAAATGAGAAATGTAGTTGTAATTTGGAGCTACCTGAATCTTCAATGTCTTGTTTTCTTATACTTGATCTCCTTCTTGTTTTGAATCATGTTGTTGTTGTATGTACAGGGCAGAAGTCTCTAGTAAAGAGAGATATTTTGGAATTAGAACAGGTAATAAGACGGAAAGGCGGGTATAGAATTGTCAGTGGACTTAAATTAAAAGTTATCATTAATGCTGGAAACTTGTTCTATGAGAAATGCTCACATCTCAAATCAAAGAGCAAAAGAGAGAGAGAAAACTTCTGAACATTTTTCAATGTATTATAAAATAGTTGTAAAATATAATGTAGAACAGATTAGAGATTATTTTAGCGATTGCCAGTTAGTGATCGTTCGAGAGAGGAGAGAGAGAGAGCCAAACATGATTGAGCCGAAATTGTTGTCAGACGAGTTCCACGTTGAAACATGAAATTAAGTTGATATAATTGTACGGAGAAAAAAGATTTTTTGAAGCAATCGAATGAGGAGAGGAGAGAGATAGACGACTTTGATCCCAGATTGTGAGAGTTGGAGAGAAGAAGGAGAAGGGAAGATGAGAGATGGAATGCAGTTAGGAGTAAAATGTGGAATAACTAATCGGACGTTACATAAAGAGAAGGAGCTTCAAGTCGAACTGCTAAATGTTAATGTTGTAAAAAGGACTTCTTGTTGCCCCTTTGAGAGGAACAAGGGAAGAAAAAGGTGTTTCTTTTTAACTTTCTTGTGGTTGTTTTTAGTAGTCGACATTTTTTTTACACCCAAGTGTAGGAACTCGGGATCAAATTACCTTGTTTTGATAGAATGCTTTACGCCCATCACGTTCAACTCTACAGATAGAGCTCGCTCGCTTACAAGGCAAGAATAGAATGGCTCTACTACACAGTCTTTTCCTATGTTTAATATACTTACTCAAAGCCCCAAGAAAGATGAAGCCGAGTATTATCATAAAGCCAATGACTGTTTCTGTTTACAAAGAATTTTTCACTTGGGACTGACAAGAAAGGGAAAAGGTAAAGTAAACACAAAGTATACACAACAACACAGTCAGTCTATACTAATAAAGAGAAGAGGAAAAAGTTGAGCATATATTTTTTTCAACTTTTTCCTTGATCCAAAATGTTCACCAAATCCATTACGTAGGAGGAAAAGTACTGTCGAGTTGAAACTGTTTAAAAAATTAGCGTAAAATCCTACAGAGAAATTGTATAAAATGCACAGTTTGATTTCAATTTCAAGATGCTAGTTAAGCTGGGCGTGTGGACCCATTAGACCGTATCCAAATCCATAGTTTCTCTCCATCACTCTTGTTATTTCTACGAGTATATTATTTTTTTTTTTTTCTTACTGACGTTTGTACTGTCCCAAATGAACTAGATGTGTGTGACCATATTCACAATCAAATAAAAACAGTAGGTATCTTGAAAAAGCAGGGAAAAACTAACTAATACATTTTAATGGGCAAATAATATGATTAAATGGAAATAATGGACAAACTCTTCTTTTGTTTTTAACAATTTTCTCTATTGGGAAGTGTTGGAATCCTATACGTATTTTTACATTACATCTACTTCTACACACTGTGATTATTATTATTTTATTTTGATGATGATGATGACTCGAGCTTGAGTTTCACGCTGTCGTGTCTACTATTACAATAATATTATTCAGTTGGAGGTTCAAGTCATTCTTCCTAATGTTATGTGCATACATAAATAATAAGGAATAACCGTAAAGCGAGAGGAACACACACTGCTGTATTTCATATATGGATAATTCATATTTGTATATATTTATGTGTGTATGTCCACATTGAGTACTCATTGCAGTGTGCGTGGGGTGAAATGCATTGCATTTTTTCCCCTGATGGCAATGGCAATGGTATCCTAGTTGCATTTCATTGTGTTACTTTGCGAAATAACAATGAGGTCCACACAGACACACACACACACAGAGTCAAATGTAGTAAGAGTGAGCCAGGAGATGTTGGGACGGCCAAGAGAGAGTTTAATCATACTCAACAACACTACTACCTTCCATTTACAATCATATGAGTGAGGAACAACATATGTAGGCTAGCTGGAGAAGATAAAAGCAAACAAGCAAACTAGAATAACTACTCTCACACACGGGGAATTTTCTGTGTCCAAGTAAGTAAAGAAGTCTGTGTGTGTTGGATTTTTTCGTACGGGGTTTGAAACGGGGGGTATAATATGTAGAAATATACTTTTCACACTATCATTCCACCCCCCGCCTGAACAGGTCACCGAGAGTCAAGTTGCCACAGCAAGAATTCTCGTTAGGGAGAGATGAAGATGCTGGTTGCTGTTGCTCGTTGCTCGTTCGGCAACTTGTTCCTTTCTGTTTTGTTGTGTTCATTTTTTTCTTCATCTCTCTCTCTCCTCTATCTTTCTGCTAGTGTCCATGTGTGTAAGTATCTTTTGAGTTCAAGTCACCGTCGTTTGGAAACATGGTGCATGTGTAGTCAAATTGCGGTCTCGTCTTGCGTATGCACGAGAATGTCATGTCATGTCGTAAGGGAAAATGCATTTCAAACAAAATGTAGCATGTTACTAAAAGTTGAAGTTACAGAGGAGATCTTCATGTTTATTCACACGAGTCCAGTTTGTTTAGTCTAATATGTGGATCGATCGGCTAAAATGTTTCAGATGATGCAATTCACGTCATTGCATATATATATATTTATTACCTTTTTATTCTTCTTATTCTTCGCTTTGTACTATTTACCACTAGATGAAAATATCGGCAAATTACGCTTGAACTTGTCCATATCGAATTCATTTCATTTGTAATATTTGAGAGTATCGGCATTCTGATTCCATTCCATTTCTTCTTGTCAAGTGCATTGTTTTCTTCAAATCGAATTTCAATTGAATTGAAATGTAGGATTTCTATTATATGTATGAATGAAGCCGTAGTCTCTAGGCACGCATCAGAAAATTAATATGGAGCATAATCATTATGATTTTATTACTTTGACTCACCTAACCGGCAAATTTCCCTTGAAGTCATAAACGGAGTCCAATAATTGATCCCTGGAGCACCAATCATACTGTCTGACGTTCTTCTTCTTCTGCTTCTTTGTCTTCTCTGTACTATATCTCTAATCTGCACTAGAGATATATTGCAACGTATTTATTATTCTGATACGCACCTAAACCCAGCTCCTTACAAGTTGAATAGAGAGGAGTTAGAGAAAAACTGTTTAAAAGTCAACGGGTTCTCTCATAACTTTGTCCTCTTCTTGAAATTCCCAAATTCCTTGACGAAATAATTTCCTGTTTTCATAAGGAAGGAATTTGTACAGAAGTTTTTTCACTCATTCTTGACTTGTGTGTGTGCTTAAGAGTTCCCATAACCAACAATGTCTGTGACATGGTGGAGGCATGGAAATGGCGTATAGAGCAATTTATACGAATTGAAGAAGACATGGAAGTATCAATGAACTTGACAAAGTGTGACTCTCATGTGAACATATTTAGGAAATTTGTACTAATGTGGAATGTCGAAGGGAAAAGGGAAAAAAATTAGTTGGAGATGAGAATTGAGTTGAGATGGATTGAGGATAAAAGTTTTTAGTGGAATGAGTATGGAGTGTGACAGTTTCGTATCTGTTTCAATGGCCATAAGTGAGGACGACACTGGAGCGCAAAAAAAAAAAATAGAAAAAAATATTGGTAATTGTAACAGTAACAGTTCAAGAGATGGGGACGACGGTGATCGTCCTCTCTTTTTATTTTTCTCATTCTCTGTCTCTACTCTCTACAGATATTTCTTTGGCTCTCTCTGTGACGAATGGTAATGCTCACTGTAGTATGCTTTGCAATTTGTTAGATAGCGAATCGAGCCCCAGACTCTTCCTTGGAAAAACTTAATGACGACATTAAGCTAAATGTACAGTTCTCATGAACATTTCCACCGTCAACATTTACATTGGGTTCGTATAGTATACACATATATTTTTTTCTCCCTTCATACCTTTTTCCCGAGTGCTGGTATAGACTTGTCCGTGGGCAGGTATATAGGTATTTAATACTGAGTCACTCGTTCAAATTCTCAAAGCAAATATTCCATGGGTGGGCAGTGTAACATTATTTACCTATGCATATTATTCAGACAAGCACAAATTTTCTCTCAACAAATTTGTACATATTACGATTCAGATTTAACTACTCGTACATTATGCATTTGTGTTACGCATATCAATGGTGGAGTATTGATGACTATTTAAAATAAAAGGAATATTAATTTTTGTCCTAACTGGGTCTCAACGATTTGGTAATTAATTACCCGTCAGCAAAATGATTTATAATGCAAATGCATTAAAATTGAAATGAAGTTTTGATTCAGGTGAGAGAGAGAGAGAGAGAGAGAGTCGAGAGTTGAGAGAGTTTTCCCTATATGAATACTTTTTCTGGCTATTTGGTGAAAGAGTGCAATGTAAATATGGTACAAAGATGATGATGATGATGGTTTTTTGAATGGAGAAATGTAAACGTAAATATCTATACAAAACCCACAGACACACACATATTTTAATGTAGGCTCAATACCAATAGTAACATTTGAACAGACAATCGTAAAATGTAAATTTCATAGATGGGAAGAGAGAAAAAAAAAGTCGTGCTGAATTGAGGGATGCTCATGCTAAATGTTAATTTTTTTTTCTTCTTTTCATTGAGCCGTAAGGCGAGAATCAATCACTTTGAACTTGATTCGCCAACGAGAGAAGTAGAACAGAGCCATAAATTAGAAATGCACATATAGACAAATTACTTTGTAATTGAAGGCAAGTTTTGTGTTCATGTGGAAATGAGGGAAGCAAATTCCCAATTCTCTAAATCTCCATCCTTCCTTCTCCGTCTATCTCCATATACTTTATATGTGCGTTTAATGAACTGTTTTGTTGCAACTCACAATAATAATAATAATCTGGAATGAATGTCCGTATCAGAATATGAGTGAGGAGGGGAATGTATGAGGTAGGTAAAGTGCAAATGGTGTGTAAAGTGATGTGCAATTTATTTGGTGCAAGGGCATACACACAGAAAAGACATACACGTGCATTATATCATATGTATGCAGTGTGTTGACGGATATGAAAAATGTATAAGTGAAGGAATTCATAAATCTAGTGGGAACTTTGATGACAATTCCTTGTGTACACACACATTAACTGCATACAATCGTGTAATATTACACCGCATCACCAACTTTTTGATACTTTATGCATATGTAAAGTTGGATCATTGTACAGATTACAAATTGGATAGTTTTTACGCTCATGCTTATATGAAAGCATAAATTTTCAGCTCAAATATACATATCAGCATTTATTTACTCTGTAAAGGGATGAGAGAGAGAGAGAAAATGAATTAATGTTTGAGTGTAAACTACAAAATACAGATATGTTGGACTATGCGAGTTATATGTGTACGTCACAGGACAGTGGTGAATTTCTGGCAGAACAACGAACAAAAGGTAAAGAGGAATTTTTCATCAAAAATCTCTTGGAGCCATCATAGAACAAAAAGATGAATGCGCTTCTTCACAATAATCCCTTATAATTGTTCCCTCGCTCGAGCTTTCCTCGTATAAGAAATGAGAAATGAGAATCCAATATGTACTTACACATGTACGAACACACATGCAGTCTTATTCCCATTATCTGTACAAAGTATTTGTCCACGCAGTATTAATAAGTTTTTTCCCCTAATTGCAGAGTGTACAAAAGGAAATCTGTGAAAAAGAGTTGTGTTTTGTTTGTCGACAGACTTTTATATTACTTCCAACGTACCGTGGCAAATTATACTCTTAAGACCCGAAGCATCCATTCAAATTATATATACATGGCCGAGAATTTTTTATACAAGTATATGTTTTATGAGTATAAAGCGTTTAATCATCATCATCATCATTTCGTATATATGTTTATAACCAGAGTTTTTTTTTTGTCTATTTGACTTTTTCCCCCTTCCTTTTACCAAGTTTCTATAGAGAGTCTACACAAATTATCCAAGACAAGGTCTTAATGAGTTTCCTATCTGTACACTCTGTAGATCAAAATTCAAAATGGCAAAATCTTTAATAAGTAATCATAATAATATCTGGTCTCTCTCTCTCTCTCTCATTGTCAGTTGAAGCAGGAGAAAGAAGAAGAAGAAACCAAAGTCTTTTGGAGCCGGTATAAATATATATATATAGAGTTAAGAAAAAAATAATGTTGTTTTTTTTCTTAAGTTTTCATTTCTTCAGTCCCGATGAATCCCTTTCTCATCACATCTTTGAAATGTTTTCTGCATCAATGGACATTTGAAAATTAAGGTTTCTAGAGAGATTACCGTGAGTGATTCTATTTTTGAATACACACATAGACATAGATAGAAACGGTCCATAGAATAAAATCATTGTGGTGATGAGGAGCCTGGTGCATTTATTTATTCATTTATTTTCTTTGAATGAAATGAGTCATGAGTTGAATAGGTACATCTTTCGAGGAAGACAAGTCAAAGTTTCGCCTTGGACTTGACTAGGGAATTATTAAGAGAATGCAGTTTACGTTTGGCATTAGTTACCTAGTTTCACACTTATGGGCATATCCCTGTACGTACATACATATTCAAAGATGAAAATAATGACTGCAAAGATTGGTATAAATGTATAGTTAATAGTTTTGACTAGGATGATTGTTGGCAATTGCTATATGATGACGACTTGGACTTGGACTTTTGGCTATGACTTGTACATGAGCCGCACGGAGTTTGTCTATATAGGGTAATAATCGTGAGTTGTAATGAGGAAGGAAGATGAGCATTATCTTCACATCTACAATGGTGTTGTGTGTGCGTGGTAATGATAATAAGTTGCCAGATTTTTTTCCCCCTCTCTCCATCTCAATCGAATAGTGATATTATATATGTGTAATGTATATGGATGTATATATTTGAATGTGAGCATCGTGTTTATGTATGTACCTATGTATACGGCACAAAAAAAGTCTGAATAAAAATTAGAATTCACAATCTACAATTTACGCTCAGCTGGGGTAATATCAGGACATTGAGTAAAAGGTGTAGATTTCATATGAGGAGTAAATGAAGGAAAAATTGTAATAAATACGTCATATACATTCATACACATTTTCTAAATAGTCGAATAGTTCAACAAAAAAAAATGTGTAGTAAATTGTTCGTGTATAGGCGAGAAAAAATCAGTGAGGAGTTTCAAATGAAATTTTTGTTGCTCCAAGGCGACTTTTTTTTTAAACTCTTGACAAAGGAACGTCAACAAATAACTGTAGTTCATTCCATTAGTTCTAATAAGAAGGAGGTGAGTATCCGTATCAGTAGAATCACCTGTGTTCATCACACACAATGGTCTACTAGATTGAGTGTTGGCTCATTTACTTCTTTTTCCTTCCTTTTTCCACCCTTCCTCGTCTCCGCTAACTGCAATACAGTATGCACACATAAATAGTGCATGGGCTCACGGCTGACATGTAACGCAGGTAGCCAGTCCAAACTAAAAGTGTATGTGTGTGCCGTAATTATAATTGACTTTGACTTCCCTAGATGAAGGACAGAGAGAAACCAACACTAACTGCTAAAAATGTACGAAGCAGCAGCCATTCACCGTTTGTAACTTGAGCAAACTTCCTTCCTTCGTTCTCTCTCTCTCTCTCTCTCTCTCTCTGTCTGATGAGCCAGAGCCAATTCAAATGAAATTAGTCAAAAGTTAATGAAATGTAATGCGGTCTTGGGTGTTGGGACTCATTAAGGTGGAGTCTTGTTGACGATGAGAAAGATGAGCTTAAATAAGTGCATTGCCATGTAATTAAAGCGACCATTCCCCATTTTACACAGTTTAGTTCAGTTTAGTATACTTTTTTTTTGCTTGCAGAGGTCATTTAAAATCCCTTTATGGTCCATACAACGTTCCGTTTTACAACTGGCTTTTTATGCTGATTTAAATAGTGCAGACTTCAAAAG
Organism: Gisinianus flammeolus; assembly: GCA_034699125.1. Classification (NCBI taxonomy): domain Eukaryota; kingdom Metazoa; phylum Arthropoda; class Collembola; order Symphypleona; family Katiannidae; genus Gisinianus; species Gisinianus flammeolus. The sequence continues at coordinate 67,106 of JAIUND010000087.1, read as the reverse complement.
CAAATTTGTGTAGATTGATGATGGAATTTATTTCTAATCATTTTTCTCAATTAAAATGCATCTTTATTGAGTCGTAATGTTCAAATCATAATAAATGTGGAAAAACTTGATTTTTCGTACATACTTTGTATACTGCCTATTATGTATATATTTATTTAATTATTAGCAATCCATCATTTTTAGAATCACACTTAAATAAATGGATCCCCATATAATAAATTAAGAGTTAAAAAAATGTTCATAAACTCAGAAGTTGTACGAATTTATTGAATATAATGCAAAATGTTGTCTAATAAGGCAATAATAAAAAAGGAAGGGATTCAGTAGCGGAGAACTAATTGTTTTAAAGTGGTGCAAATTCGACAACGACGAGGATGACGACGGCTGCAAATCACGAACATGGTAAAAAAATATATCTTGTCTGCATATCTGTATTAGATATATTAGGACAGGTTTTTTTATTTTTAAAAAAAAAAGAACCATCGTAAAAAAGAGTATGACGGCTATTAATTATTCCCCGTATACAGCGTATGTACTCTGTTGGTTTCATATGTACTGTCCAATAGGGTTTACAATGATATTCCGATTAGATTTCGCATTTACTATTTCATTTGGTAACTTCATCTGTGATACTTTTTTAAACATGTTGAAAGTCATCGGAATAGTCGTCCAATGTGTCCGTGTCAAGAATCCAGATTCATATCAAAATAAGATTGTATGTAAAGATTACTCGTACATATAATACACATTTGAAGATTTGAATACCTTTCTCAGAACGAAAAGAAAAGAAAAAAGTTAAATGGAAAAAAAAATGCGGCTCCAATTGTAATTGCATGTGTGAGTTAATGGAATTTGAAACTGTACAGCGAGAGTGGAGAGCAAGATGGACAAAATAGAATAAAAGAGACAAAAGTGAGTGAAAAGACAGGCGGCAACCACACCCACAGGGAGGTCAATTCAAATTGATTGTATTTTTCGCATTGTTTGTACGAGGTCGGGTTCAGTATAGAACCAAAACCTCAATGGCATAATACAAAATATACTATATTACATTGGATTTTAGTTTTCCATATCATTCATTGATCTCTACATTACAATATCGGCGGTGTGCTAAAATGTGAACTAAAAAAGTCTGACCGCACTATGGAATTTTGTAATAAGAATAATATTGTCATTTTGCATCTTACACGGACGGACTGATGACTGACTGACAGAATGAAAGAAATGAATGAATGAGTTGCATTGCTGTCAAGATCAAGACTGGAGGGTCAAAGGACCGCTAGAGTTGACTTCATCAACTTGGCTTCATTTTCACACTTTAATCATATTTCATGTAATATTGGGTATGGTGAGTGTGAGTAATCTTTTTGTATGGTGGATTGAATCGTAAGGAGAAACTTGAAATGTGTACAGTCACTGTTGTGAGTTATCAAAGATTGAAGACTAGTAGTTGTTGAATGTTTACTACGTTCGTTCTTGATGATAATCATGTGGGCATCAACCAACTACCAATATATAACGTTGCATAGCATAATTTGTATTGTGGATGTTGGTCAGAGAGCCACGTTGATTAGGTAGTTGAACGTTTGGAGTTTTCAGTTTTGACTCGTAGTAAATACTGAATTGTGTAGTAGTTGTCGTCGTAGTAGAAGTAGTAAGGAGAAAAAGACTTTTCCCCATCCTTACTCCTTACGAAGACTAAACACTCAGCAGAAGAGGGGATGAGAGGATGAATGCTTTGTCATCCTCTCTCTCAACTCATCTCTCTCTCTCTGCTCTTTACATTCAAGATTCAAGAGAGTACACTGCACACTGTTCGTACTGTGTACGATCACATTGAAAAGTCTTGATACCCTTGATAGTAACGGGAAAATCTTGTATTTTGGGCTGGAATTGATTAAGCCCATGCCGAGTCATTGGCTCATCCCCAGGTGCTGACATACTTCATCACTCTTTGCCATCCCAAAGATCAAACTTATATATCTGAGGCCTTTTTAACTTTTCCAACTCAGCCACAGAAGAATCAACATGCACACACTTATTTATAATATCAAATCCATCCATACACACACAAATTGTGTTTGAGGTTTTGAATGGACTATCTCTATAGATTTTAATGTGGTAACTTAATGTGGTAATAATGTTATTAGTTCAGTCTAAACTATAGCATTTATTTTGAAACAAAAACTCTTTGTATCAAAATGCTTCATGCTTTGTGATTTATGATATCCAGTTTTGATGCTTCCACAAACATAAACACACACTCATACACATGGAGAATATAATAATAAAAAATTGTACATACACGCTGCATATGGGAAAAGTTAAAATTTAAAAAAAAATTAATTTTATGGTGTACATTTAACCTACATGCATTGAATATCATTTGATTTATGTCCATTTGATCCATCACAGATTTCAATATCAATATCACTCAAGCGATGAAATGGGAATATGTGTAGACATATAAAGTATTTAGTGTTTTGTGGCTTTTTGTTTTTGTTCAAGAAATTGTAGTACAGTCACAAAAGTTGTCATTCAACAGTCAAATGAATTCGTAATCAGTTTTGATTTAATGACGGCTGCTCTCATTTCGTTTCTGACTTCATTCATTGAGTATTGGAATCAAGAATCAAGTATTATGTAATCAGAGAGAGGATCTCTTTTTGATGATATTTATTGAATCATAAGTGGATTCGTCATTTATTGCTAGTGCTCGTATGAGTCGTATTAGTGGGATTTCCCAGGTGTACACTCAACATTTCAATTTCCACACATACACACACACTCACCTGATTGTCGATTGTGGTCTCAAGTTATTCAGGTTTTTATCCCCAGATTTTTATTTATTTAATGGATTTCAAATCGTAATGCCAATGTCTTTTGTGCACATCCTTTTTTCACTCTGTCTATGACCTGACTTTTTCTCTCCTTTTTTCCTATTCTAAATGATGCAGAAAGACACTTTATGTACAATATTTTTTAATCTGCTCTCACGCTACATTTACCATACATCTGAGACAAGGATAGTCAAAGGTGAGGTTGTAACCGTACACATTTTGTAAGGGGATCATTTTACATGCACTTCAAGTTGTTTGTTTGTATGTTGTTTGTTGGAGGTTTAAATTACAAATGAGGAAATGCGGGAATGAAATCTATAAATATTATTTTGTGTCATTATGTTGAAATTGCCATTCTTCAACTGGTGACATTTACATATACGCTAACATGCGGCGAATGCATTTTTTATTGCAATTTCAAATGTCTGTCCTATACGATATGGCTTAAAGTCCAAGCTTAGCGAATATAGATGAAGATTTAGTGGTTGTGTATGTAAATTTTTAATGAATGAATGAATGAATGTGTATGTACCCAAAAGAATCAAGTGGGGTTTTTTTTCTTCCTTTTTACTTCATTTGTTAGTGAAGTTGGAGAGGAAGAAAATGGAGAGGAATCTCATAATGAATTCAAGTTGTTTAAATGTTTTAAGTACAGATAGTTTTCCACATTGTGGATAGTGGATACTACGCAGCATCTAAGATACAGATAGGATATAGCTAGACGAAATAAATTTGACTCATTGCTGTCTCGCAATTTCATTATTGTGTTGACCCAACGCTCAGCTTTTGTTTATTTGACTGAGGGGACGTGATACGTGAGCTATGTAATTTTCCTATATAGGAAGAAGACGATGATGAAGAAAAAAAATCCTGTCTGACCCGAATCCAGAATTTATAGCCAGTTGGACTGTCTAGTGAAGTTGAAGCTGAAGGGGAGAGAGAGAGAGAACAAGAGAAATTTTGTTAATTTGCGAACAAGTTTTTGCATTTGCACAACACTTTTTCATCGTTTTCATCTGCTTTGTCTTGTTGGTCTTGGTCTTTCGTGGCAGCGCACTTGACATTGAGAATTAATACAATATTATACAAATATACATATTTTATACGATGGAATGTAATGGGAAGAACGCGTTTCCTAAACCCACAGGCAATCCACTATATAGGTAAATAGTATACAAAATGTACAAACATCTGCGTCTGCATGTTTGTATGTGTGCAAAACTCTTTGATGTATAGAAACTACAAATCATAATTTAATATTTTTCTCTTTGATTTGAAAACTTTTAACTTTCACGTGAAGTCCACACACACACACACAATTTAGACAATGGTTTTGTCCCATATCGTTGCGAGATTTGTTGCGAGATCATCTGAGCATGCAATCCAACATTTGAGCAGTTAAACTGTCTTTTATACACAAAACCAACCAATATTCGTCATACTCATGGCGTTTGAATTGTAGAATATATGGGATTCTCAACACGTTTGAAAAATTTAATACTTACATTATTGACATGTAGTTTTTTTGTAGAATGACGATAAAATTAATGTTCTTTTCAGTTATTTCAAATAATTCATGTTTTATGTCCTCCTTAAGTTTGTATCATGTTGTTCATTGTTCGTTTTCATTATCAAATGCAAAATACATTTGGGCACTCTTTACTATTTACTACAAGAAACAGAAACACACTCGGTCTGAGTAATAGGAATAAAAAAAATACAAATTGAAAATTGAACATTTGTTTTCCCGTTTTCACTCACAAAGTTCTGTTATTGTGTTCAGTCAGTCTTTCCTTTTGTTCCCGTACACTTTTTTGAGCAAATAAAAAGACGAAAAATATTAACCACTTAACCAGTTAAGACTTGAACAAGTTGAATGAATGAGAGAGAGAGAGAAAAAAAAATAACGACTGTTTTCGTATTATTATGTATTATTTTACTATATTTACTATCAAAACTCTGTATGAGGGAGAGAATAGAGGGAATATTATATAGTCAAATAGAAAAGGTACATACATATTGTTGTGGGTTGTATGTCGTTGTCGTCGTCGTCATTACGTTATCCTCGACTACTAGACTACGGTCATTACAATATGTACATTGTGTGTATCCTCTCTTCGTTTACCTGCATCAGAAAATGTGTAAAGAGTTCTTCCGGGAACAAAAAAAAGTAACAATGGACTAAATTTGACATTAGGTGTCACAGTCAAGTGTGGAGCTATTGTTTGTTAGAGCACAGCTGTATTGTTCAAGTTTTTACACACTCACTCAGTCCAACTCATCGCTCCTATAATCTTTCACTCTCCTGATACATTTTCAAACGTAATTTCTTTGTATAGGAAACAAATACACGCAGATACACACATAAACTCCTCCAATTGAATTGTAATCGTAAGCGTACGAATCTTATACAGAGCATCTATATATGCAAATGTATCCACGTAGACATATGTATATATTTATATGTACGGCCGCTGGATATCTAATTTACAAACGTCAGATTTCTGTATTGTAGTTCAAGACTCAAAGTTTCAAAAGCATTGAGTATTCAAACGTGGCTTTTTCGCTAAACAAGTTTGCTCAACCATGATGAAGATGAAGCCGAGTACTTGACAAAAGTTGTAGATGCATCATCATGCAAGAAAAGGGAACAGAAACTGAAACAGAATCAAAATGAGATTGAGAGAGAGAGAGAGAGGAGAAAACAGAGAGCCGAAAGACAAACAAATCAAAGGATGTACGGAGAGAGAGAGTATGTAGTACAAGTACGAATGTGATGTTACACTTACAAATCTCTGTGGATTACGTCTTGTTCTCTTGTTCAAACTATAGACAGACAGACAGAATGAAATGATTGTTCTTATTTCCATGTTGGTTGCAGCTGCGACTTTTGTGAGACATTGTTTTCCTCACCTCTCAATCCACCATTGGCTACATTCAACATGTAATTCAGTGTACCAATTGCATGTGGCATGTATATCGTATGTATATAGTTTATTTCATACACTCTCAACTGGATACACACAAATAATTTTGTTGACTTAGTTTTTCTTGCCTGAGATTCTGATTTGGGACCGTGTACACAACCCATGTACGCATTGTTCATAAAGTAAATTAAGTCAGTAGTGATTTAAACACTCTAAATCAGAGTCAGAACCAGCGTGAAGATTCAGTCAAAGATGAGATGGAAGCAATTTAAATTTAAACAAAAGAGTTGTCAGTATTGTCATTCGGTGTGTAACCATCACATTTCACATGTTTGAATGTTTGTATGTGTACCTGGAATTATTTTACAAGTGAATTCATAACCAAGGACACACAATGCATCCAGCATCCGATTACAAAAGATAACAAAAACTGATGAGCGTCCTATCTACTTTTTGTACAGTAGTCAAGATTTGTGTGTACTCTTCTTTCATTTTAATTAAAGTCCATCTTTACAGTTGAATTGATGAGTTGAGGAAGGAATTGTGAATTCTGGTCTTTTCCCCTGTACAATAAAAATAATGGTTTGAGCTTGAGAGAGTGGGAAACTAACGGCATCTCACACATTTTGCATATAAGATTGCACTGAATTGAATTGTGTGTGTTGGAGTTGGATGAAATAGAGAAGCTTTTTACGGACGATCAACTCTTGTCTCGTCTCCTCTCGTCCAGAGTACAAATGAGAATGAGCCCAAAGGCTACTGAATCTAGAGTCTCAGTAAGATGTAAATCATACACATATACAGATGTGTAGAGTCTACAGTGGAAGTTTGAGTCAGCATCAAAACTTGAATCAGGATCAGATGAGAGGAAGATTCCGTTGGAAGTTGGAAGTGTCGCCTCGTGGAAATTAAAATGTCTTGACAGCGTCCTCATTATCCGCATTGATAAAGAATCCATATAGTTTTTTTCTTCTTTTTCTTCTCCTTCGTCTAGAAACTTCAAGTGGCTTGAAAGTATGTGTGTAAAAATTCACAGTGTGTCTTGTATTGTGGGAAGTGGGAACGTAACGTAATTTGAATCTTTTTGCCATGTTAAAAGATGGGCAGATGCTATTACTCACACAAGACAACATAATAAGTTGTCTTGCAGGAAAAAATCTATTCATCTCTTGAGGACTCTGTATATCGTATGTATCGTATTTTATTCTATCATATCTCTATTGTACATTGTACAAAGTGTATTATTTTACTGATCGTAAATACAAAGTACACACACACACACACATAGCTCATCATATATGATTTTTATTATAATTTATAATTTTTGCTCTACTGAAAAGGGAATCATCAACTCACTCCTCGATAAAGATTCTCTATCAAGCATAAAAAGGAGAAACTATCAAACTCACCATCCTTTCCCTCCTCACGGTTACTGTCACTTTGAATTGGGTTGACACAAAAACTGTGATTAGATGTACGAAGAAGATCAGAAGGAACAAGAGAGCAAGGAAAATTTTATTTTGTCCCACACATGTCATTCTCTCTCTCTCTCTCTCTCTCTCTCCATTTGGTTTTGGATTCTAACGATTATTAAGCTTTCTACTCAAACTTCAAAACTCACTCGTTCACATAATACAGTCAAATATATACAAACTACAATTACGCAAAACCTCATGCCAATCATACACGATAAATGTTTACGTACCATGTTTAATTTAATGGGGGGAAAAGGAGAAAACATGATTATTCAAGAGAGTCATTGACATGATTATAGATGTATTATTTTGTGTCCATATGAGTTCATAAGTTTTGTAATATAGAGCAATTTTTAATTAGAAATTTCTATCTAAAAGTAGTATACATGCATACAAATTTGTGGTGGTTATTAGTAATTGGTTGTCCCATTGTCACCCTGAGTTGCGTGTTCAATTTCAGTCGTTGCCTTTGTCTTTACACCTTTTCAACAAGTCAACGATGGTGATGGTGAAAAAATGACCCATGCAGGTTCTTTTGTATAAATAGGTATAATTGACTCTCGACTTCTGCGAGCTTACAAGCTACAAAATTAAAAAAAAGTTGGCATGTAGTCACCAGTTAGCCAGTTACTCATTGAGACACAGGAGAATAGTCTCATTCGGTGGAGTCCAAGTAAAGTCACAAAGAGAATACATAATGCAAACAAAAGAAAATCACATTTAAATTCTAAATTTGCATGTGAAATTACCACTCGCTTATTTTTGAATATGGGAAGAATCATGAATTGTGTCCTGTGCGACGAAAGTACAAGTAATAATCTGGTAAATGGCGGAGAAGGTAAAGAAAAGAAGGAAATTCAGGGCAAGTGGTACGATTTGCCGTAGCTGTTGTTAATACACAAACTGACTGTGTATAATGAGATAGACGTGGCTTGATAGACAGATGTTGATCTAAATTTATGTCCTGATTTGCCAGTGTGTCTCATGCACGATTTTCCACTTGTATGTGTCCTGAGACGGAGTAACAAGAAAAGACGACTGACTATCTTTTTGGTCATGCCTATCGAATTTACCGTCTACTATATACAGATACTTGGACTCCTATCATATCATTTTCATTTAAATATTCGTACTGCATAAAATGTTAGTGGTGACTCTCTCTACAGATTCTGTAGTAGAAAGAAAACGTGTGTAGCAAGGCGGTGATGCTGGGGATGTTGGTGATGATAATAATAATAATAATAACAAGGTATGGAGAGACGCATGTAAACAAAGTCACACACATGGGTGTGAAATTATTCGATGAAGCCGCACTCGGCTCACAGATATATCATTCCAATGTGAGCGTATTATAAATTATAATCCTTCCCCATTGTTGAAAATTCCTCTATTGAAATTTTCATTCGGGATCTATTAAACATTATGCTAATGGTCCATAGCTTATCGTACGGCGAGACGAGAGTGAACGCCAAAACTCAAACAAGCCTTCCAGCTACATATACATACACAGCTGTAGCCTAAATATTCTGCACACAGATACTGACGGACAGTAATAGGCAAGTACGTCAACCTTGCCATGTCTTGTTTGTCAGTCACGGGGAATACAGAAAGGTCATGTCAGTTTCCATTTCAATTCGCATTTTGAGAAAGAGTGAGAGATTGTTTTTGTTTCCTTGCACCTTTCCAATTTACGAGAAACTTGTGAATGGTTTTATTCTTGACATGTGCTCAGTGCTCAACATTTCTCAAACATTGATTTTTATTGTGAGCAATGGACGATGGATGGAAATTGACGAACGAAGCGAATGTGGAAAATGAAAATTTGAAATCATTTCGCACGCCAGTATGAACTATGAACGGTCTGATAAGAAAATTGCAATTGCAAATTGCGAGCTTTTCAATTTAAGAATGGCGGAATGTGAGTGCAAGTGAATATAAGTATGTAGTTGAGACAGACGAAGAGAGAGAGAGAGAGACTCAAAAGACAAGTATATTTGGCATTCGTATAGGTTGACTTTGACTCGAGTGACACAAACGAGCTGACTAATATCTATAGTAATGCACAGTGACTTGTAAAAAGACAAACGAAAGCCTTGTTGCGATTAGCGTCACGTTCCCGTCATTTTACTCTCGTCAACGAGCAATGCCAAGAACTCTGAAGCGACGGCGATTTGATTCCACAATTTTTTACAACGTTTTTGACAAAGATTCTCTTTCCCCCAATTGACAGTACCAAACAAAACTCTGAGCGTACACATTTTTGGTGTGAATGTGAAGTGAACAAATTTGTTTATATTACGACCGCTTTACCCGAGCACAACCTTACCAACAATTTCTACGCACACGGAATCCCAATTTCAAAACCAAATTGTGGATTCCAAGACTCTGAACGGGGAAAAAAAGACTCACTATCAAGATTTTTTTTACTCCTTTTTTTGTCTCAACCTCGTTTTCTCTGAACCCAAAAGATACTCAAACGACTACTGATCCCGTATAAAAATGAATGGAAATGTTATTTTATTTCACATTTGTTTTTGTCTCGTTTCCCCCAATTATCTTGTAAGTATGCATGACAAATATAAAGGTATACAAATTTCAAATTTCCTTTTTTTGAATTGTGTTACTCGCTTCGCTACAGTCCTGGTTTCAATTTAATCTAATCTAATCTGATTTGGTTTCATGGAAACATGTTAAAGAAAGGCTGAATTCAAACACTATTTATTTTTCTGTACGTTTTTTCTCTCAGTCATATGGTATAGTGGATGAAGATTGATATCATAATCTAACCCTAATCTCATATCGTCATTGTACAGAAACAGAAAAGAAACGGCAATTCAATGTCTTCCAGCTAAATATATAAATGAAGGAAGAAAATCAATGAATGGCTATATTTATTATTGAATTCAATGAAATGGAGTGAATTGTGCGCTGGTCCTTAGGTAAATAAGACATTGTATAGAGAATTTGTTATCATTGCATCGGAGTCGTTATTAAGATTTTGCTCAGAGATATAATAATAATAATAATAACAACATGGCATTCCCAATGTACGATATGTAGGATGTATAAATGTTATTTGCATAGGAGAATTTATAAGGCTTCCTACTTTCTTCAAGTCAGTTTCAGTCACGCCGGAGTCTTTCTCTGTCGCTATATCAACTCGTCGTGTGGAATATTCATACTCGTTCTCTTCGTCCACGTACAAATCAACAGTGGAAAAGTATATGAGGACAGGTAGTCAATATAATTATAAGTTAAGTTAAGACGTTTTACGTTTGCCCTTTTCATGATAATGATAATCCAGTGGCGAACAATGTATGAGAGAGAGAGAGAGAGAGAGTATATCATATTTGCGTTATAGATATTGGTAAAGTCAGCATAAGAGCGAGAACGAGACGAAGGAGAAGGAGAAGAAGAAGGAAAGAAATTATTATTTTCCGTCATCGCTCTCGGCTCTCTGTGTAGGTAATGGTTTTTGCACGTTTGCCGTCTAATGACGATGAGTTCATTGGCACTGGCTCACTGCGTGCAATTGTGAGTCAAGTGAAGTCTCTATTCTTTTTATTCAATGTGTGTTTGTTTGTGTGTGTGTGTACGCTGAGCTTTGGATTTCCTTACACATTTGTAATTATCAGTACATGGACTCTCAAGTGCTGTAATACAATACAAAGCTCAGTGTACAAAAGTATTTCCCTTCTGTATTGGCTTTGGAAATAATAATTATCATACATCATATCTGTGTGTAAGCAAAGGATCATCCTCTTTCCCATATCATCATTATGCATATATGTGGACATTAGAGATTATACGCTGGATGCGTTTTTGATTTTTTTCATGTATATCTTATGTGTAGTTCAAACTGCCGAGTTTGAATTGAATTTTTCATTAGCGAATTGAAAGAAGAGGAATTGATTCATCTTATCTATATGTATATTTTACTAAACAGCCGAGAGAGAGAGAGAGAGAGAACAAGTTCCCGTATTTCATGGTACTTTTCATCCTCCAGTCATCGTACATTTAATTAATTTGATTTCCAAGCCTAGAGTAAAGAAACCAAAACCCAAAAACCAATACACGGACAACCTTTACCGAGCACATGTGGTCTTTTGTGTGTGTCTGTCACTGTCTGTGTGTTGAATTTTGCCATTCAGTGAGCTTCATTGAGTTCAACTCTTGTCTCTAGCATTTCAAATTTCAATGGGAATGCGTATGAAATGCTGATGCTTTGTCTGTAGTTGGTGTGTGTTTCACCACTGAACTTGGGTCTAGAACTCGAGTCTGCGAGTAGAAATCTCAAATGTACACAGGAGACGTAGAATCCGAGGAGATTCTTTTTATTTTATTTTGCTTGTATTCCAAAGTTGAAATAAAAGGAATTGTAGACATATCGTTAAGTTGGTTGGAGTGAAATGCGTAACGTGTAATGCCAATGTTGAAAATCAAATAAACATTGGTTTGATTTGGGGAAATGTATGTAAATTTACGGTACGTTACGATTCCCCATTTCCCCATCCATTTGTGTCTTTTTGAGTTTCTGTACAAGGTAAACTTTACTGTCTAGTCTACTCGAATCCCTATGATCAGAGATTTGCACTGTCTGTAAAGATATTCGTATATATGTGCATGTGAGGAAGAATGTATGAATTTATACGGTATAGAGTCAACAGTCAACTTTTGCTTTGTTTGAAATTCGGAAATCCTTTAATCGTACCATAGAGATGGACGTAATTTCCTTTGGTGGACTGAGAGTGAGTTAAAGTGAGTGAATTCTGACTTGACTCAACTTCACTCTGAAAAACTTTGCCAGACGATTAAACTTGAGTTGGTATATTTTCTTTGACTTTGAATATCTCATCAATGAATCGAAAGGAACCATTTCCTACCTTGGTCTTACTCATGTAAAAGGTATTTCCCTAGTTTCAACTTACTCTACACACAGTCAAAGTATAGAGGAAGAAGAAGAAAGAAAAGCCTTTTCGATTCACATTCAGAGAGAAAAACAAACTTCTTTTGATTTGCTTTGACTTCTCAAATTCCATTCTCAACTCGTATGCCAACTTCAAGTGAACTAAAGTGGTTTTTGTCTGTGTGTGTATGTGTGTGTGTGTGGGTGAGTGAGTCCCTCCACTGTTTGTTCGACTGAACAATGGGATGACCATTTAACTTAGCATCATTGATCTGTTCATGGGAATGATGCCACACACATTGTGGCGGTTTTTCATAATTGGCCTCCTTTTCAAAACTCAACTGTATTATACAGAGAGTTGAGAGTTGGGGCTCTCCGGCTTGTGTGTATGTGTGTACACACAAAATAAGGATAATGATGAAAACGACAGCTTTATATCCTTTATCATAGAGCACAATTCCATTATCCCTCATGACTTCATCTTCATTTTAATTCAGTTGTTGGTTTTTTGTGTACTCAAAAAACTTGAACCATTCCGTACATTTCAAAACCCATATAGTCTCTCACATCCCTTGAATTGACTGTCTGTGCCATGGCAAATGTTAATCAATGAGATAGACTGGGATGGGGTTCTCGTGGCTTTTTTTCCTATTGATCTCTATGAGAATTTGAGATTATGGTATCTATACACACTGTGAATTAATATGATGTACATGAATGGGATGTGATTTGAGTGGGTCGCATGTGTGCTAGTGTCTACTTATTCACAACGTCTGTTTATGTGTGTGTATGTTATCTGTGTTGTGTATAGGGTACATATGCCATGATCCAGAGTGATTTAATCTGTCGTAATTCCAAATTGCACGCACACTAATTCACCAAGCGAGTGGAGGAAAAAGCAATAAAATGGCAAATGAAATAAGGACTCTCTTGTATGAATTTCTCAGCATGCTCCTCAGAACGATAAGAAGTAATGAGAGCTTTTGACGAGTTCAATTCAGCAGCCTAGGCGACAAAAAAACAACCATTTGAAGGAAACCCGAGTCGGTCAGAAAGAGAGATAGAGACGGTGTGTGTGCGTGTACATACAGAATACTATTCTCTGTATCCCACTCAAACTAAAAAAAAAGGAAAAGGAACTACAAGTACACTGAAAAAATATGATTTTTTTTTCAGTCATAGCGTTACAGGTTACACTCAAAATCCAATTTTCAGCTGGTAGTTAGTGATTTCGTCTCACATGAATTGTGAACTGTTTGAGTTGGAGTGTATTATTACACCGTTTTAGGGGGGTATTTCCATGTATCTGGAGATCGTAGATCAAATATTGACGACGACGACAAAATACAAGAGTATTTAACGGTAGACGGGGGGTTTTGTGGACAGAGTGGAGACTCGACACGAAGACAAACAAAATGCAATACATTTGGTGGAAGTTTAGCAGTAGGAACAACAAGGTGTAAGCTATGGCTATAGAATTTTAGTGTGCAACAGAACAATTGTGGTAATAAAATAGAATGCACGTTTGTACGTTTGTAAGTTGTAACAATAATATCTGTACGATATATAAACGCGTATATACTGTTTTATCCCATGACCAATGGGTTGGAAATTGGGATTATATTTTATTTTTTTACTATATCACTTTATCTCTTGTTGAAACTTTTTTAGTGGCTGGCAGAATTGGCAGTATTTTCCTTGGCTATAGACCATTATTCCTCTTACATATTTCAAAGAAGAAAAAAAATCACTTGTCTCCTGGCATAACCCAAGAAAAACTTTAAGAACAGTTAAAATCAACTAATCTGAATATTATTCATTGAATTCGTTATTTACACAGAAAATGGAAATTGTGATTCCACCGAGTCTTGAAAAAAATAGTGTTTGCATGGTTTCAAAATCTATATGAATAACTTGAATCCTTCATTTTTTTTATTCTTAGCATATAGTAGTTCCATGAGCAAATTATTCGCTAACGACAAGTTTTTAGTGGGCCAAATCCGAGTTAACTTTTCCATACATTAAAGAAGTGCCTTGTCTGTAGATGCTGTATAAAGTTCTATGGGGTTTCCCGTATAGTTCAAAAGTATTTCGTTGGAGTGACGAGCTATCTCATAAATTGGTCGACTCCACCTTTCATGAGTAAACTTACTGTGCTACGCTTAGGCTAAAGACAAGAGCCGTATGCAGTCTCCTCTCTCATGTACAAACTGTGTATTGTGTCGTATAATAAAAAGGAATAAAATATAGTTGGAAAACTCAACTCAAATGTGTAAAAGAGAGAGAAGGACTCGACAAAATTCTGTATAGAAATTGGCCAATGGCAAAATCCTTTGCAATAATCTAATGCATTTTATGCCATGGTCATTAATAAACTCGGAATGAGGAAAAATTGGAGAGAGTCCAAATGAGAACTTTGTGAGCTCTTTTCAGTTACACTACAGCATATATACACACACACTCTTTCACTCTGCATGGATTATTATGAGAGCTTGAGTGTAACTATTAACTATGAAAGATTAATGGGTTTTCATATAGAGGTATATGAAGACGCTTGAGCTTGCTCGTACTGGAAATACGGAATATATAGGTAAATCATTGTATTATATTTCATATTCTCCATATTCTGTTGCAAAAAAAAACATCACCTTGTCTTGTGGTTACCACACCAGACCAGACCACACCACACCATTCGTTTATAGAACTCCATGTGCAAAATATTATGTAAAAGGGCGTAAGTTCAACATACGCTCTTCTCGTTAGACAGTCATAATGATGATGAAAAGAAAGCGAAAGGGAAACTTGAGGTTAGTTCTTCCGACAAGCCAAATTATTAATACTATTAACTTGGTAGTATCTTATGTGCTCCTTCACACAAGTACCAGTACCAGTTCAAATACAAATACAAGGGCTGACTATGTGTACTCGAGTAATGTGTGTAGTGCAATAGCAATAGTCATAATACTCATAATAATAATAATAATAAGGATAATAATAATAATAAATGAATGCATACAAGTTATGCTCATGGTCTGAGTCATGGCATATTAAGAGCAAGCGTGGAAATGTTTATATGGAAATGACTTTTGGAACGATCACTGAGTTTTTTTTATGCTATATTGTCCATACAATTCTTCGTCTACATATACATATAACTCTGCGAATTCCCTCTTACTTGATATATATGTATATAAATCCGTGTTCTATTGATGAACAACTTTTTTCTGATTTTTTTTTCTAATTCCTCTCTCCACATCCACCTCAAGTTCATTTTCATTTAAAAAGGAGTCCATGAGTCAAGTGGAAGTGGAAAAAAGGAGCTTCACGAGAACGTAAACGTAAACGTTGCTCAACGCTATAGTTTAATTTGAACGGCTCATAAGTTTCAATGTGAAGTTAAATGACATTAACACTCAAGTTGAATGTATATTTATACACCATATACATATACAGTATTTTTTGCTGACAATCTAAGATGAGGTTGAAACTATTTCATTTTCATTACATTTGGTTAACTTGGTCGATTGGTTTCAATGAAGATGAAGAGGAAAATATATGCTTGTAGTCTAATGAACAGGAATGGAATGAAAGATAGATACAGTCTACAAAGTCTATGAACCAAAAGTAATCTGGAACTTGAACGTACAAATTATATATGTAGATGTAGAGAGAGAGAGAGAGCGTATAGGCTATTCAAGTATTCCATCCTCATGTGTGTGGAATTTAATATGTGTGGAATGAAGAAGAGGTGAACACAGATGGGAAGGCTGGATGTGGGTAATTAACAAGATGATAAATGAAGGCACACAAGGTGGAGTCAAAAAATATGATCATCATTACATTTTCCATCTATCTAGCTTGCTAGTTTGCTCTCCGAGTATGAACCTCGTTCATTTCTCATATGTGTGTGAGGATGTGAGAATTCGTTAAATTCGTTATGTATGAGCTCACCTCATTCTTTGATCACTAGTGCTTTTTAACCAGTTTCACCATTTTACCATTTTCCCAGTTACCACACATTTTAAAGCCTATCATTCAAGCTTCATGGCATTTCCATCTGTAGTTTATACACATAAGAATGTTCGAATTTTGAATTACTATGAGCTATCAGTTATCAGATGTAAGAGATTTAGAAGCTCTTGCTCTTTCATTATTTTATTTTTCTCTCTATTCATATCCATATTCGTACTAATCGAAATTGAAGGAATAGAGAAAAGGACAGAAGGAGAATGAGACAGGCTCTATGTAAACTTCATTTAATCTTCTCAATGGGACTAGTCATAGTCTGTCATATTTATCTTTATGTGAGCTTCTATTCTGTGGTCTCTGGTCTCTTACTCTCTCTCTCTCTCTGTATTTTGTGTATCCTTAAGCCAAAAATAATAACAAAACTTGGGAGTTAATTTCCTTTTGCAGTATACTCACACACAAAACCTATTATCTGTGTAGTAACTCCTGGCATTACTAATCTCTGCGTAAAAGAGAGAGAGAAGGGAAGAAAGAAGGTTGGCAAGGCGGGTTGATAAAGTCATAAATCAAAAGGTTAGCAGGAAAGCATTTAGTGAACAAGTAATCCAATAATCTGATCACATAGTTATGTGTAGTCTCTTTAATTTCTTATGATGTTGACCAACTCACTGTGTACTCACTGTAGGTAATATTGGAAAACACATTAATAGATTGAGTAGCCATGTTCATGTTGTCCATGTCGTTGTTGTTCATGTTCATGTCGATTTTATTATATGTGAGATCCTCCACAGATTAAATACGACAACGACAAGTGAGACTTTGGGGTTATGCGTTATTGTAGATAGATATTACGAGTTTGCATTCTTACTCACTATATACACATGAACACATGAGCTACTGTTCAATCAAGTCGGAGCAAAGCCTTTTATTATGTCCTGCTACCGATATTCAAAGGCTTTTTTGCTATATATTATTTACATTTTATATATTTTATATCCTCCCATCTGCATAGTCCAACTTCTTCTCTTTTTTTGCAATAATTATAAAGAGTAAGCAGTACCGTCTACTGTCCCTGGGCTAGAGTACATACAGAGAACAGAGCGAGGAGAAGGATTATCTGGTAGGAATCCAGTACATAGTGCACAACTAGAGTACAGTGTGCCGTTTATTACTCTTTCTTCGAGCTCAGGGCATCTACATTTAGTGACACTCATGCCCACTGGGCTACAATCTATTATATTCTCTCTCTCTCTCTCTCTCCCTCTCTCTGTCTCTCGAACCCAAGGAATTTTAATCGAGCGTATAAAGATAGTAACAAGAAGGACGGTTGTAAGTTTACATCGGATTTGAGATGATATTCTGATTGCAATGGTGATTGGAACAGTCAAGCTAATTGCCTAGCTTGACTATTATTATTACATATTACACTATCCGTAGGTAATAGCAAGTGTATCTCTCTTCTGTCATAGAAAAAAAGTAGTCTTGAGTACAACAATTTGTTTTTGTTTGTATAGTTGTAATCGCTTTGGATTTGTGTGTATTTGTGTATTGAGAGTGTACCGAGATGGCTATCATGTGTAAGCTTCTGGAATATACAAATGGATTTGGGCATGAGCTTCCTGAGTCAAATATAAAACTTTTTTCTTCTGTCTTCTGCGGTTACACTGGTATGTGTTATGTGTAGATGTGGATTGTGTGTATAAGAAACTTATAGTGTGGTCAGCCAAGAAAATTACGACGTATGGCAAAGGAACGCCTTTTACGATACCTGGGCAATAAGTATGTGTGTGCAGTAATGACATAAGATAGCTTGTGTGTATGTAGTTTCCAGTCAAAGTGTCCACTCTAATTGTGCTACTACATTTTTCAGTTTTTTTTCTACTTCTTCATCATCAGATTGAGTTTTTTTTGTGGAGGGTACTAACAAAAGATGGTTTGGTTTAAGTGGCTTGTGATGTTTAGAGTCTAGATATGTCTAATCATATCATTTCATGTTGTTCGTCACTCCATAAAGCAATAGCCATGACGGTTGTTGTGGACCTCATGGTCATTGTCCACATTTCTTTAGGTTTTGCATCCAAATTTCTCTCTCTGATTGTATTCAAAATGATGGAATGATATAAATTGTTGAAACTTTTGTAGGCACATGGACATTCTTACGTTTAGTCATTGTAGATTTAAATGTAGTTCAAGATAAAAAATAATTTTATCTCACTACACTTTTGTGCTTTCCTTTGTTAATTTTAAATTTTAAAGCATGATTTCTCAACTACAAAAAAAAATAATCAATTTAACTAATCAATTTGTGTTTTTTTCTAATTTGTTCCATGTTCCATTCCTGCTCTGATGATGATGATCCGTCAACCTCTTAATTTATGATGTCATTGAACAAAAATGTTGAATTGAAATTATAGGTACCTATGTACAATTCGCAAATATAAATGAATACTTTTTTTGTCAAATGCATCACTGCAAAAAGGAAGGAAGGAAGAGGGCAAATGCCTTGGTTTTGGTTTGCATATTAAAATCATACAAGTGCAGCATTCATTTCCTAGTCCAATTATTCAAGATTCCAGGAACTCTTGACTGAGACTTGTAAATGAAGCATGTAGCTTCAGAGTTCCAAGTCAGTTTCACTTTCATAATTTACACAAGTCAGTCGAGTTGAGAAAACTCATGGACCTTTAATGACTCCAACGAATTTTATTCCGTCTATATTTCCACTTTTGCATTCATCATAGGGAAATTCTTGGAAAACGTGGAAGTAGGAACTCTGCATACATTTTATTTAAAAAAAAAAAAAACTACGTGTAGAAGTATAATCCGTATATTCTTTATGTACATAAGCGGAGATTGTTAGCTTCCGCTAGAGTCCAGAGAAGAAGAAAAAAGGTTATTTCGTTTCTGTTTCTTATAAAGTTGTCGTGTCTGCGGTAAAGAGGTGTAAAGAACGTGGAACGTTGGGTTCGTTGGTTTGAGTATCTTCTTTCGTGGTATTCCTATGTTGTGTATGTATATATACATCTTTAAATAATTTGTATCACTGTTCAAGTGTGCAGTCGTCCATACAGACACAGACACAAGTATATAGAATCTCTGGAGCTCATAAATACGGTCAGTTCCTTCAGATCTAGATGAGATGTACCTGCGGGGCGACTTCCGAACATTCTTTTAAATATATCCCTTCACATCCTAATCCGCATCCACACACAGGCAGAGACAAACAATGTGTATTACACGTAGAAAGGGAAGTGCATGTACGAAACCGAGACTGAAACCTCAAGCATGAACCAACGAATGTGCATGTAAAGTCACACTATTTGTGATTGCTGAACAACAATCATTGGAAGAGTAAAAAGAATAAAATTATCCTTTGCTCTACATATCCTAGTCTACTCTCTATCTGTATAAGCATTGTTCGAAAAAATTATCTATATCTATATATAATCAAAATAAAGTCTCCAGTCGTTCCCTGCGTGTACGTACATACTTTTTGATGCTGATGATGATTACAGGCGTTACAGTTCACCCTTTGGCAAACAGTAGTAGTCCTTAGTAGGTGGTAGTATCTTCTCTTGCAAGCTTCCAGGCAAACAACAACAACAACGACCAGCCAACTTACGATTACTATTACGTCGTTGTATATAGTTTTCTTTCTTTGAATTCTCTTCTCGGACTTGTTCAGTTTAGATTTGTTCGTCTTTTTTGTGTGTGAGTACTGATACACTGACAATGAGTGTAGCTTTAACTGAGCGGCAGTAATTGAAGATCAAACCCTGGGGATTAAGATTCCATCTACTTTTCTTCTTCTTTTCTCAGTCGTCGTATCATCTTCTTACATGTAGAGTTCCGATATAATATGTACGTTCAAGCAAATAACAAATAGAAATAAATGTTTTTTTCTTCTTTAGATACATTGAGAGAAATAGAGAGAGGAAAAAAATGCTCCTGTATCTTTTCCTTGCATCGTGTCATGTCATATTCTATTTTCCATTGTCGATTTACGTTCCTAGTGTGTTCGATTAGTCGAATCAAAGGATGTTTGTTACCTGTATGGGAGATGGAGGAGGATTAAGATGATATTGATTGGTATGATATGAACCGTAAACGTGGTGTGTTGTAAAAATATATGAGTAAGGACATAGTGCAAAAATATGTATGCTCCATTTGTATAAGTTTATGGTTTTTGATTGGGAGCTTAGATGAACAAGTCTTGTGGTATTTGAGATGTGTTCATGTTGATGATGGCACTTTCCTTGCGGTTCCATTTGGACTTAAGATGATGATGACGACGTCGCGCAAAATCTCTCACATATACATACTGACTTTTGTTGTAAATTGTACTCTCATTGTCAATGACAAAATGTTGTTTACATGTAAACAGTACATGTTCATGGTCTGCTCATAATATATTTTGTACTTATTGTGGTTGCACTTGTTACTTGCGGTGAAATTGTTACATGAAAGGAGAGTTTGGTTCTGCTCACTGATGTCAGTGGACATTAAGCAAAGCTACTTTTTATCCTCTATGTATACAGCAAACATCAGCTCATGTGTGATTTTGTACTTTAAACGAGTCTTTTTTCACGTCCAGATTTCCTTAGTTTATAGTATAGTGCATATGATTATTTGACGTACATAAATATGCTTAGAAATTTTGATGGAGTGTTGTATTCAGCAGGTAATTTCGTGTTTACTATTTAAAACCATGTATTCTATTTTCTCTTGCTTGTTTACACATCTTTTCCATAGAAAGTCTGGATTATTGATATTTTTATATTCATTCTCTGTACTCTGTAGTTATGAAGCGGGAATGAAAGAGAAAAGAGAGAGAGAGAGGGAGAAATGACATGAGTTTAACCACTTGCAACAAGCGTGAAACATGATGTTGTATTCCTCCTCACAATCCCATGTAACTTTCTGTACTCGTAACGTCTGTCTCTGTATTCTGTTGTCTCTTTCTCTGTCTCGTTTATATAAGACAGGGCGAGAGAGGGAGAGGGAGAAAAAAATGAAAAGTTGCAAAGGCACAGCACTTTAGATTATTACATTTTATTTAAGGTAATCTCGTAATATGCCATCGGCTTGAGGACTTGGCTCTGTACACTGTACACTGCTTTTTTATTATTATTTTTGTGGGAATCGTCATCACGATGAAGTAAAGTAAAGTTCAACGATGAATGATTATCACGATGACTATGAGGACAACACTTTTGTGCTCAGTACACGCACATACACAACATAGCATGAATATTTGCATAAAGGGATTGTTGTGACAATGACAGAAGGTGGCTGACTGTACATGTATTATTTAGTATTTAGCATGTACCGCGTAGTTTGTATAATGTATAGGTATGTATTTTCAGTTCTCGTTTCTATACACATGGAGAATATTATGGTCGTGAAATCGTGTCTTGTGTAAAAATGAGAAATAATAATAAATGGAAAAATTTATTTACACGTATATTTATATGTTTGTACAATATATAATGATGAGTGCTCGACTATTTATATATTTTATATATATATATACATAACTTATATATCTGTATGCACCTGAGTACTGTTGAGGAGATAATCATGACCGAACTGTACGGGTAAATGATGGTAGTAAATAATGTAATAAACGAGTGAAGATTGAAGAGTTGCCTTAATTAGCAGTGCAGATGGAAATCAGGGTTCCCATCACCCACCCACAACTTCTTCATCAAAGTCAGAGTCAACTCTTATCAAGCATGCGGAAGATGGGTAGGCCGAGAGTCAAGTACATAGACATTATCTTTCTTGACTTTCTTCTTCATCTTCTTCTTGGTTTTTTTTCTTCCTTCCACAGTCTTGTATATACTTTTGAAGCACAAAACTGCAATGTATATTCCTCTCTTATGATAGATTACCTTGAGATCTCGCACTCCTCTCTTTTCTTGACTTATAACTTATGAGGTCTGAGAATTAGAAAAAGTATGTTAAAATCATCTATAAGTATGAAAATTATTCTTCATATGATGTGTTTGTCGTGTACAAATACAAATGCAAATACATAGCAAGGAAATCTTTTTACAAATTCTTAGGTAAATAAAAGACCTTTCTTATTCGTATGTGTACATACGAATAATAATATTATGCATATTGTACATCATAATGATGTGTATATTTAGTATTTAGATGTAGCTACGTACATACATGAGTTCATAGGACTATGTTTTCCACGGATAGTTCTAATCTAATCGAGTTAATCTCTCTTTTTAGTTGCCCACGACTCACTCATAGCTATACATTGGAAAAGACACGTTCAAACAGTAATAGGAATAGCTACAGCCGGGTTTGTGCTTGTATATACCCAATATAAATTATAACTCCCTTCTATATATCTCCTCTCTGCTTGGTCGTCGTCATCTTTCTCTTCTGCAAATACCTAGTTAATGTACAAGACAGACTCGCTTTTACACATGATACTTGTACTGCTGACTTAGAGTGACGGGCAAAAGTTAAGTGATGATTTAATTAGCCGACGCTTGACTCTTTTTTACCCTCCTTCATCCCTAGCACGAATTTGCGCGCTTGACAGAAGATGAAAATGTGCGAGAGAGAGGGAGAGAGAAAGGCAGGGAATGATGTATAAATGGATAACCCTTCATCTTCATCCTCGTCCAAACCAAGTTGCACTCTCTTGTATATAAAAACGTATGAGTAATTCGACATCATTTCAAGTACAAATATTATACACTCGACGCTCTGTACATTCGGAGTTCGGAGGATTGCAAAAATAAATAGCAAGGATATCCTTTTGTATAAACGTACATACAAATACACACATGTGCACACGGAGTCCTGAATTTGAATTGTGAATTTATTGCTCCGAGAGAGATGTAAACATCTTTTTATAATAATAGGCTGATAATGAATGTATGTAGGTATGAGTGTGTATGAGAGTTTCGACCTTACTTTGTACGCTACACAGCTGAAACAGAAATTCTCGCTCAAGTACGTCAAAGGAGGGGGAAAGTAAAAGGTATTTTTTCCACTCTTATGAATCAGTGACGGGATGTTTGATTTGTGCAGTCGTTTCGTCTAGATATTCATTACTTGAATTGCAAAGTACTTATATGAGCATATATGTACTAGAATGTAGTCCTTTCATTTCCCAGTTAGAGCAACTTTTCGGAATGTGAATTTGTTCAATGTGGATATGTGTGAATTGTTGTGAATGTCGAATGGGGCCCCTCATATGAGGAAAAACCCTTAGAAAATCTTTGAATTCCACTTGAACTTCCCTGCATATACATTATACATACAAACATGCGAGCTACACAGACAGACACGTGATTACAATGCGGAATGTTTTACCG
Organism: Gisinianus flammeolus; assembly: GCA_034699125.1. NCBI lineage: Eukaryota > Metazoa > Arthropoda > Collembola > Symphypleona > Katiannidae > Gisinianus > Gisinianus flammeolus. The sequence goes on along the minus strand of JAIUND010000087.1, from coordinate 43,643 downwards.
AGGGTAGATAAAGAGTTGTTACAAATGTACATGTATTTATGTGAGCCAAAAGGGCGTATCAGTCCTGGCATTTTGTAAATACACAAGTGACTCGGCCTTGTCCTACCAGTGGGTGCGAAAGTGGTCAGCCCGATTTAGAAGTGGACGAGAAACCCTTCGAGACGACCCACCCGTAGGACGCCCAACTATAGTCACCACCCCGAGGAATATCAAGAAAATGGAGAGACTCGTCACGAAAGTCCCAAGAGTGACCATTCGGTTTTTAAGTCAGAAGACAACCTTTCATGTACAACAGTTAAGAGAATCTTCCATGATCATTTACATCTTGAGAAATTGAATTCCTCGTTTGTTCCATATGAACTCAATCCCATGCAGAAACGGCTGAGGGACACGAGAAGCGAACTTTCAAAAATTGAAGGTTCTGAAACTGCACCCATTCGAAAACTTCAACATTAAATTTGAAGGGTACAGAGTTTTTACAGCTCAAATGGAAGACATGTATTGAACTGGGTGGTGACTATATTCGAGATTAATAAAATTATTTTCCTCCTACTATTCCTGTGTTCAGAATAACAATTATTGATACGCCATTTTGGCTCACATAGATACATGGGCAGGAGGAGCATGTCCGGACAAAACAGAGATGAAATTCAAGAAGATTTTTCCACTTGAAAGAATTTAGCAGGGAAACTTGGAAATACAGAAAAAAAATCCCGAGTAAATGAGTATGATACAAGAGTAGATTGTAGATGATGATGATGTAACATGCTTGGATGTCGACAGTTCAGAACTCTGACTCTTTGTCTGAATTCTCTGGATCCGAGATTCTGGATACTGGATGTGTTAGTGTTTGGTTTGCCCATTGTAGAGTTTTGTATTATGAAATACAAAAAGAGGGGAGTAGAATTGGACAATGTGTAATGCAAATGTGGGGATTTGTAACAGCATCTCCAGCATAAGTAGTCACACGTTAAAATCATGTTTTCCTCACACGGAAGAAAACTTTGTAACTTTTTGTTTTTTGAATAGACACAAACACACTCACTCACTCGTTTTCGTCCTCCTGTCCAGGGAGGAACAGAGAACAGCTTGTGTGCAATTTACATTTTTGCAATTATCATTCCTTCGGAGGATTTCATGTGGGGCATTGTGAAAGATTGTCTGGGTAAACACTACACACAGCAAACACCCTGAAAACTTGAAGGTTAAAAGAAGAGATAGTTGAAGATGAAAATGAAGAAAGATAGGAGTTTTATTGTTTATTAGCTGTATTTGTTTTACCATTTGTAATTCTACGGAGATTCTCAAGCTAGACGAAAATATTTTTTTTTTACGGCTTTTTACGCAACTTTTCACTCTTTGTCTACATTTCATTTTGTAATTGTACATTGAACAAGTCTCTCTTTTTTCTCTAGCTCCTATTTGTTCTATCTGAAACGTTAAATCCACCTAGAGCTAGAGAGTACAATTAGTTTTTTAGTTTTTACTTGAGCTCTTAAAGTTCCGAAAGACTCGAAAGTATTATCAACTTTTTTTTGGCAATTATTTTAAAATCATGTATGCCTGGCTGACTGGAATGAGCTCATTGAGACCGAGTGAGTCGTAAGTCTCCATGGCAACACATAAGACAAAACTCCAAACCAACTTCTGTCTACTGAATATGACTGTCATATTGAATTTATTTCATGCTTGACTGGCCCGTTTCGGAATAGCAGGGGCGACGACGACAACGAGAACGACGACAATGACGAACACAGGAAACAAAGCCAAGATTTCCACAATAACAGCATGACAGGAGGGCAAACAACAAACAATAAAAAAAACCAAAACTAACTAGAAATGTTTCTACACTCATAATAATAATAAAATGTAAAAAGGAAGGTTGTAAAAAAAGCGGGGATGAAATTTACCTGTTATGTGAACAGGGTTTAATGTTTTTAGGATTTCTTGTACGTCAAAATCCAAGGGGGATGAAAATATACAAGTCAGAGGGAGTAAAAGCACAGAGAGAGAGAGAGAAAGAGACCGAGAAATGACAGATGAGCATGGACCTTGGAAAAAATAGAACAAGTTGTAAAGTTATAAAGTTAAATAAAGGAGAAAAAGAGTCCATTGACAATATAGAGTAGGAGCAGGGGAATGAGATGACAGTGACAGAGCTCACTGAATACAACAAGGAAAACAAAGGGAAGCTTTGCGATCAAAGACATGAACACACATGTAGGTAGTAAAAGTATAAAAAAAAAGCTTGAGGATTTTATTTTAGAGGACTTGACTGTACAACTGTACGCACACATACACATGTGTGTGTACAGTGTACACTACACGCAATACTAAGGGACAAATAATAACGTAATAAGATTGGTAACGACAACGACAACCTAGACGACGTTCCACTTGTCAATACATGTAACAAATCATGGACTATTTATGTATTTACTTTTCCATTACATAATGTGATGGAAGTACAGAGTTGCTGGTGATGGAAATGAAAAAGTGTGTTCTCTTTCCCTTTCTCTTCCCGTCATCGTTGACTATTACTATATTTAACACAAAGTACACAGTACAGTGTACTGAGTACACATACATGGGTTTTGTAAGAGTTGCTCTGCGGCTTAGAATTGATTGTTTTTGTGCTTCTTTGCGAGAGAATTGGCTATGAAGTCGAGTACAATGTCCATGTACGTGGAAGAAGAAGAGAAAAAGGGAGGCTGTTTCTGTTTGTTGGCCGAGAGTCTTTGGTCTTTGAATTTTGAGTTTGTCAAGGGAAAAGTGCATCATCATCTTTCTGTCAAACTGTGCGTCTGTTCTTTAGTTTTTAATTTAAACTGGTAACATGTATTTGCTCTTTTCAATTTCTTATTGTGAGGGGGTACTTGGCGTTTTCTTCAAATATACATCTTTTTTCTCTGTATTTTCCACTGTTTACATTTGATCCATGATTTGTCTAGCGTCAGAAGGAATAGAACATACGAATGTGCTTATATTCAAATATTTGGAGTCACTTGTCTCGTCCGCCTCACAAAATCACAGTATCTTTAAATATATGTATGCGGTTGTACATTATTTTTCTTATGTCATAAAATTTTCAATTAAGACTCTGTACTATAATTACAACAAGTAAATACGTGTTGATTTTATGTGTAGTTGAGTACACACAATAAATGGAAATTATATATATTTAAAAACTAAAAACTCTTGAACTCGGTACACACTAAATTATATACAATGAGAGAGTATATATTTGTAAAGGGGGGAGACTAAACTAAGCTAAAGAAGCTCACCTGAAGAAAGAAAGAGAGAGAAAGAAAGAAAGAAAGGAGTGATTTGCGGGTTTTTCTGGTTGAGAAGCCAAGCAAGTTTATCATGAACCATCCCATGTGCTCACACATATGATAAAAGTCCAAGAACTAACGATAAAATACTTTATTATTATGTCCGTCCACACCTACCAAAAAAGACAACACTATTTACTATTTACCATTCAAAATTCAGACTTGGTGATAGAATAAGATGGAAGAGTACATTGTGAGTATACCAAGAAAAAAAAGCTAATAATAATACCCAGTGAACTACTTGTAAAAGTTTGTCGAGTACAAATACAAATACAATGCCAACTTTTGTCTACACATTGACATTTAACAGAATCAAGACAAATCAACTGTTTTTGTTCACCCAGCCTCAAGCCCTAAAGTGTATGTACATATACGAGACAGTCGGCACTCTCCAACAGTCGACAGGCCATCTTGCTCTTTATTAAGTATGTCTAAATTCTAAAGCTAACATATATTTTACCTGAGATATCCACCATTCAACCAACCCCAAGTGCACACTACTGCACACGCATTGAAAGTCTCAAAATAATAATAATAATAGTAGAAAAAAGCAACCGCAAAACACGCCGCAGCCCGACAATAGAACAGTCGAACATTGGAACTTTTCCGTTTCACTAGTACACACTAGTGGCTATTTAGCGATATAGTTAGTAAACTAATCGTAAAGAATCTGAGCATGCTGCAAACGAACTTTGAATATCTATTGTCCATTTCATTTCCACCTTTATGATTATCAACTAACGATAAGTAAGTTGCCGGGATCCAAGTGAAAAAACAAAAACAAGTCTCACTCTCTGTGGTTAATATTATTATTATTGCATTTAAATTTTATGGTATCAACTGTTGTGTAGTGTACACACTTGCGAGGAAGATATAAGGAAAAAATGGGAAGAGAACTTATATTCTTATTTCATTCCATGCCATGCCATGTTGTATTGGTTTGGTTTGGTATGGTGAGTTTGAAAAATGTTTGGATGGTCAATCCCAACTTTTGAATGTTGTTTTGGCGATAATGCTAATGTATGCATGCATGCGATGTTCCACCACGATGGACTGACTGGACGGTGGAGAGAGAGAAAAAACTTTCCGAGTTCCTGTCGAAATTGTCTCGCTAGCAGCGGTCAATTAGACCGGTTCCTATATCACTCGTATAGTTTTTACTCGATAAATACCTAATCTGCCATATTACATGCAAGCTACCAAAGATTTACTAGAGATACTGAAACTTTACTCAGGTCTTCTTGATATTGTGTGTTTGATATGTATTGGGTATAGGGAAGGAAACACCGAGTCCCGTCCATCTCATGTCCGTGTCTGTATTGTTGTTGTATGTGTTTGATGTGCTTCATTTCAAAGAGGGATGAGTCGTAGTCATGATGGAGTTTTTGAGCCCTTCTGAAATGAAACTATCGATTAACAACAACAACGAATTTTCATGTGTGTAGAATTATATACCTTTCATTTTTTTCCCCTATACATCTCCGCTCTCTTCTTCTACTTTTCTCGATTCAAATCGCATCAGAACACATCAAACAGCTTTGAATTTCATTCTAAAGAGCTTCTTTGTGTCTGTCCAGTACAATTATTTCCTCAGATCTACATATTCTACATATTTTGTATACATTAAATATTCCATGAAGTACGTACATACTACGAAACTTTTTCAACCATCTCAGATTTGTCTGATTCGTTTTTTTCTGCTTGGTTTTCAACGTTAGCAAAAGGATTACAATTTACAACAATACAGTAAAATTTGAGCGTACACAAAAATTTTAAATTCGATTCAAACAATATCATGAATTATATAATTCGTATTACGTGTAATTTGTACTTTCGGACAAATCAGTATTTTTCCAGTAAGTTTATTGGCAGGAAGTTGAAAATACACAAAGCACTTGAGTATAGATTTAAAACCTTGTGATTTCTTACAGGTTTTATGTCTACTCTATTGTTATTACTGGAGAAATAATGGACATAATGACTTAATTCATTGTACATTTTCATTTACTCAGCGGATAAACCTGCAAAAAAATGAACCATTTACACTCTGGGTATTATTATTAAAGTTTCAATTTAGACTGGTTTTTTTCTCGGTTTGATTCCATCCCAGAATGTGCTTTTAAAAAATTGAGAGACTCGGAGAAATCTCATCATTTTCCTCTAAAAAAAAGTAAAGGATAAAGCCAAAAGGCAAAAGAACCACGTTTCTTCAATCCTCATCATGTTGATTTCTTCCGGTGAGAAAAATAGTAATAGGAATCCTCCGGATAATAATAATTCATAATGAATTGTACAGTGAAAGGGAAATTTTCCATTTGAATCGACAATAGTTGCTCAAAGTTGAACTAATTTTTTTCCTTCATTCACCAACATCTTCAATCGTCAATGTAAAAATTTTTACTTGTGTTGTTTTTTTTTTTTTTTGAGACTCTCACACTCACATTTCAAAAGGATGAGAGAAAAAGACAGAAAGAGAGAAAGAGAATGCGACGATGAGTGGTTTTAATCAATTCCAAACGTACGTGATTAAAAGACTTCAAACTGTGTCTAAGGTCACAGAAACTTGTTTCAATCAGCAGGCATTAAGTCAATATTTTTCTCGGCACTATATGTGCATAAAACTTGAAGGGAAGGTACACACAGTACACACATGCTCTCTCCTTTTACAACATTGTATTCCCTGGGTGTGTGTGTATGTGTGTAGATTTCAGTGTGTTGGAAATTACAAGCATGACGTGGAAATAAAAATGTATTTGATAGCAAAACATCGTTGGACTCACCTTCTCTTGACATGTAGATACTACCAGTATGGATTGGAATACAAAACATTTGAAACTATATATGTACAACTACACAGCATTCAACTTGGAGTCTAAACTGTGTAGGATTCTCAATTCCTTCAATATATTCCTTCTGACAGCTCCAAAATTTCATTCCAATGGATGCAACGAGCGGAATACTGCAATGTAACAAAAAAAAGTCTAATTATGACAGAGTTTGGGGAAGCTGCACTATCATTAATAATAATAATAATAAATTCAAAAACAAATTTGGCTATGCTCGCATAAAAATTGCACTGATTTAAATACTCATGATATTGAGATACGAATCGAGAATTGAAACTGTAAATCAGGAATCAGAATTGAAATGATAAAATATTCAACATACTCATGCATAGTATTTGAATTTTTAATATACATCTTGAATGAACTAATGGTACTTGCAGAAGAAAAATCATATGGGATGGGCTTGAGTAATATCTATGTGTGTGTGTGTGTGTGTATAAATAAGGGAAACTGGAATCATGAACCTTGTTGCTTCCATTTAAATGTTACATAAGGAATTAGCGAATGGGTTTGATGAGAGGATATGAATGGTTGAAACAAAACAAGTTGAATGCGCAACTACAATTATCATCATTATTGTTATTATTATATTATCATGTATGTTTATCGTCAAATCTTCTCCTGACTTCTCTATACCATTTTTATCTGATGACGAGAACAAGATGATGAGTTAAGTACACAACAAAACGTAGTATGTACACACCTGCTGTATTTTGCGAGAGAATGTGTGTGGAAAGGGGAACTCACAAATATTACACATTTAGTGCACTACGAAGCACAACTAGGACTGCCCAACTGCCCAATGCAAACTGAAAAGACGCAGAAGAGCCATGTCAAAAGTAATGATAATGAGCTTATATACGAATAGAAAATCCTCAGTCGACTGTTTGTGTGTAGACATTGGAAAATAGTTGTTGAAACGGAAAAACCAACTAATGCGTAAGCGAGTAAACAATAAAAATAAAAAATTATTGAGCTGCTCCTGTTTCTTTCGCTCTTGTAATTGTTCTAAGAGAATCGAGAGGGAGAGGGTCAAGTTTTAAGTAAAAGATGTTCAATGAGGAATGAGAATGGTGGGAAATTCGCATGTTGCAATTATAGTCAAGTTAAAAGTTCCAAGAGATTAGCAAGTGAACTTACACATTTGTCAGTTTACACTGTGGACATGGAAAACCATTCTCGTTGCTTTTATTTTTTATTTTTGTCAGCCAGTGAAGTTCACAGTTGTTAAACGGAATTGAGACTCACATTAAAATGTTTGTACAATACAATACAATTGTACATACATACTGCATGTAGTCGTAGTCTTATGTAATATTACTTTCTTTTGTTTAATGGTCTACTATTATTTTAAAAGAATCAACAGAGAATTTTTTTCTCTCTCTTCTTGTATGTGTGAAGTACGAGTTAAAGTGTCTTATGGTTATCACAGTCTAAAGTCTGTGATAAATACATAAAGAATGAAAGACAGGGAGAGAGAGAGAGAGAGAGAGGAAGGTAAATAGACTTAAATAAATGTGTACATTTCACGGGAAAAAGTAACGTATGATGTATGATGATAGTTTTGTACTGTATAATGTAGGATGTACGTAGTACGTACGTAAAACACTCACATACTCGTTTTGCATCCAGAAAAAATGATGTATGTTGATAATAGTCGAGGATGGTTGGTGGTGGATTAATTGTAAAAACAATGTGAAGTTCTTTTTTACCTTTCTTTATTTTTCTCTCGTTCTCAGGAAGGGAAAAAGGAAGCGTCAAGTTTTTAGTTAAAAGTTTTTAAACAGTTGAACCCCAGTTGAGCCGTTCAAGTAAGTGCAATGCAATGAGGTCTCAGGTCTCCTTCTGGTCATTGACAAATTGGTTATAAGGAGATTCTTTAATGTGTGTGTTCGCCTTCAGCTTTGAACTAACCAGAGACAACATGTAGTATTTCAAACCAAGTCAAAACCATTACTAGAGGCAGGCAGGCATTCATTATAAAAATGTAAACGATGTGCGTATGAATGTGGACTTATATATCTTATGCATATGCAGACGCATAATATTCTTCCTCTTAGTTCTTATGCAATAGTGATCTATATGGAGAAGGGCACAAGTTCCCTCCATGCATTAAATAATGAGAATTGACTCGTAGAAGCCATTAGTTTCCATAGGAAAAAACAAGTGTAATTTAGTCTGATTAGGTTATAAATTTACTTCTTCTTCTATATCTCCTTCTTTCACTTCTACCCACCCCGCAAAGCCCCAACAAGCTTCTATCAGTAAGTGTGAAGAATAGTCACCTTCATCCTAACTACTTGTTAGATCATGAGAATCTACACACACATAAAAAGGAAATCCTAAAAACTCCATTTAGTTTTATTTTCAGCAGTTAACAGCAGCATCTTTTACGTCTTAAGGTCACAACTTGTGGGCATATTTAGTCAACACGATAAACGTTTTCCTCACTTGACATTTTCTCTGATTGTCTTGCTACAAACGACCGGGGAAAAATAGAGTCGTTTGTAAATGGAGTGCGTGCAAGTGAAAACAGTTAGTTAACATTCGTGTCATTACTAAACTCATTTTTTGTACATGTTTCTACGTTTGTATGTCTGAGAGAGAGAGAGAGAGATGGAAATAGTAAAAATGTTTGGTTGGTCGTTGGTTGGTCCTATCGTTAAGTATGAAAATACAGGGTCCTAGTTTTGGTAATTAAGGTTTCGTAATTGTATGGTCTAACGAGGTCTGTCTATAGAATGAGAATCTCTGCACTGGAAATGTGCAAGGGTATTGGAGAATTGGGATGGAGATTGAAATTGAGCAGTGGGCAATAATTGAGTTTGGTGGTGATGATGGTGGTTCCAGTTGAATGTGTCAACAGTTACTTTGGTTTGAACTGGACTTTTTGATCGTGTGAGTTGAAATGAGCAAACTCGTCAATGGACGACCCAACTTATTTTTTATTCGTTCGTCGTGGATATTGTTGTCATTTTAGTTGTCTTTGTCAAGGTTTGAATTTGTATTTTCGTGTGTTGGAGGAAATGAGTTGGTAACCATTATAAATGACTCTGTGTGTGTATTGGTGACTGGGCTGCGGTTGAAGCTTCACTCCTGCTCTAAAGGAAATGAGGGCATTAAAATTCTCTGGGAGTAGAACGAGAGAGAGAGAGAGCGATAGAGGAGAAGAAGCAAGTACTGAAGGTATAAAAGAGTTGGCAGGTGTGAAGAGAGTGTGCAAGAGAGAAAAGCTTATCAGATCCATTTCAAGAGAGTTTTCGGTCCCCTCTCGTTGTTGTTGTTAATTATCTTTCTCGAACCAATTTCAATGGTTTTTCCCGTGTGGCTTGAAGCCTCTTCGTTACATATAGACTCTTGAACGAACGCTTTGTATCCTAATATACAAATTGAGTATACATGCATACTATTGCATACATAGACTTTGAGTACTAAAAAAATTTACAGATATCTCTCTCTCTCTCTCTCTCTCAAGCAATTCTATTCCAGTCTCTCACTTTTGAATCCGAGAGAGAGAGAAAGAAGGAAAAAAACTTCAACTTGTCTCAAGAGTCATAATAATAATAATAGTAATAATGAGGTGGATAATGCATTACACAGCAATATTTTATCTTTGGTTTTTTCTCCTCTCGTCTTCTCTATCTTTTGACCATCCACCACAATCCACTTACTACCTTTGTTCAATTTCCAATATGACTATAAATATCTTGTAAAATATTTTTACTATCTACAGATTCTTGCCTTGATTGATTGAGAGCAGAGTTGAAAATGGAAAGTGTTTGAAATGTATAAAATATACACTTTTTTTTCCAGTGAGTAACATAATGAAATGACTTTGCTTACTCATCTAGGTCGATTCTTAATTCACATTCACATTCACACAAAGTTTTACCTCGGATATTCTTTTAATAAATTCGTATTTGACTAAAGTTGACTTTTCCCTTGACTATCCTATATGTAAATATTATATATGTAACATGACAATATCACAATATGTGTGTGTCTACGGCACAGCCCTCTCACATCAGACTAAATCAGAATCCGTCGTCAAGCTTTTCCCTCCGTCGTAGTTCAAAATGAGTTTTCCATACATCTTTATTTCTTGGAGACAAGATGTAGATTGGATTGACGTAAAGAAAATTAGTGGAAGTGAATGGAAACTTCGTGCTTCTGTATAAACGGTTATGGATTGGATTCTGAATGGGAGGCGAGAGATTTTCTTCTAGTGGGTTTTTAGATTTGTGTCATTTGAGCGATGTAGATGGATGGAATATGTACGTGTTCCGTTGGAGTCAGAGTCACACACTCACACAGAAATTTACGACACATTTACATGCTAAAATCTCAAAACCTATATACCGAATCCGAAACTCATTATACGCCTTTTGCCGTATACGATACAATGTTTTATTTCTCTCAACTTGGCCCTCGTTCGTATAGACATTTAATCTTGAAGAGGAAGGAAGGCATAAAAGAGTGGATAGAAAAAAGCGTGTATGTATGTGAGAGAGAGAGGAGTTCAAAGTTTTAGTTTTAGATAGAATTTGGTTTTGGTTCTGATTAGCTTTTCAAGTTTTGAAAACGAGTCTCCTCAAGGCACACGTACCTTTAAATCACGTCCAACTGACAGATGTTATTTGGGCAAATCATTTCTTACGCGCCTTCCTTCCGAAAATCTCGGGCCACTTACACTCAACTACCAAATAGCCTCACCACTATACCTTCACCAGTAGAACAGAGTAGAGCAGAGCAACGCACCATCTCTTTAATCGTGACTATTTTGAACCAATATATACACCGATGAAGTCTCGTATCTATCTTTACCTTTCCCTTTCCATCTCATATCGTTTCACTGGATGGTATTGCATCGCATTTCTTTTATGTATATTCTCGAGTACCTATTTATACATTTACACAGTCAACTCATTGGATAACTAGAGGGACTTGAACCACTTGAAAATGGAACATGTATAAAAGGAAAAGCAAAAGCGGTTTGTGTCCTTAATGTACTTGTACATATTATGCTGGTTGAGACCATGCCGTACCTTGCTACAACTACAATTACAATAAGAATCATAACAAGGCAAACTTTAGTTTCCATCTCTCGAGTTCTTACCCCTGAATATTCCTATTCATATACATGAACGATTACATATACTCTTGCTTACTATAAATACGTGTGTTTGTACCTGTATGATACAGGCTGTATGTACATTCAACAACCCAAGGTCACTCCGAAAGGTTTTTTTTTATATTCTTCTTTTATTTTCCCTCGTCTTTTTTTCATCAGGTAACAATGCCATACATAGAGCTAATCCTCAACAGACTACAATGGAATTGAAGTTACAAAGGTTTCCACTCAAATGCTCTCTTTCTGTACAGTGTTACTTTGTATTGTATTATTGGGATCTCGTATGTACATTTGTGTGTGTGCAGTGTGTACTTGTGTACACAGTCAGTGAAGATTGGAGATACGAGTACATACTAGTACACAACCCACTCGAAAGACTGTTGTTTTAGTAATAGACTTGCTCTTGGTCCTCGTCGTAAAAACAGGAACAGAACCAGAGAGAGAGATGGAGAAGAGGGAAGGTACATAGTAAATGCAATACAATTTATATTAGATTTTTTTTCAAACATGGTAAAGGCGTCTCTCTTGGAACTGACTCGGTGTTGTGTGTAAAGTTGGACTTGGAGAGAGCATTGAGGATTAAGGTTTGAGCAGAATAGTTGAAAAGCTTGAGAGCCTCGATCGTTCTGGTCGTGGTTCTTGAACTTTTATCACTGGCTACGTCGGTATTGGAACTTTACAGTTGTACATGGAGCTTATACCTGTGTGGGATGCTGGAGAAAATGTTGTTGTTGTTGTTGTTGTTGTTATTTAGTGAATTATTCTGAATTCGTTTTAGACCGAGAGCGAGAGAGAATTGAGGTGAGGTAGGTTACGGGTACATCTTGGATATGGCCGTTGATTGTTGGTTCTTGGTCGCTGACTCCAGAGTCCTGATATTTTATACGATCGTGTACCTGCCATTGCCATTGGATGGGACTGACCATACTATGCCATGCCATGCCATATGAGCTTGCGAGCATAGTAAATGTATAAATGGCAGTGTAATATACACATGAAAGAATTAAATGAGGGACGAACGGTGAGGGATTCTGAATGCCTGGTAGGATTTAACATGATATCCAGCCACGTTTCTCCAGGAAACATTCAAAGAGTAGAATGCAAAAGCACATAAATAGTTGGCTTGACACTATTTTTATATTTTCTACTTGAATACTTATGACTATAACTTCCCATTCTATTCTCTATCTATCGTATATAAACGAAGCAGTTGGATGAGTGTTGGAGCTTCACGCCAAGCTATGTACTAAGACTCCATATGTGCATAATATTCTTTTGGATTTTGAATTTGGGGTCCTATCGAGTTTCTTAAATCATTTCATATTACTTATATTTTCATGTATTTTGGAAGGCGAAGGTGGTCGTTCTGGATATGGTTATTTGTGTTTATTGTATTATTATAACTGTTAGTATATACTATGAATCCAGGTAATGGTAATGGTAAAAGTATAGTGAAGGTGTGTAGTTGAGGAGTCTTTTGGAGATTAAAGGTAGACTGTGTGTGTGTAGACTGTAACGATATGGCTAATCCAGTACCAATGTTTACAGGTAGGGAAGCACAGAAGTGAACCTCCTGCGTGCAATCTGACAGCCACGTCCAATCTGTAATAATGGACCAGTTTTCGGTTATTTTACTGTACTACTTCAAGTTGTTGCTACTTCTTCTTCTTATTCTGACCATTATAGTCATTATTATTGTCTGGCTCTCTCTCTCTCATATCTCCAGATTTGAACACACAGTAACGAGACGATCCTTCCTATTGAACTAGTTTTTTCCCAAATATATTTTATAAAATTAGAAGAGAATCAAAATGTTTTTTTTCTCTTCTACTTCTCCTTTCATTTTTTTTATTTTTTTTGAAATGGATCCTTTTTCGGAACTTGATATTTCTCCTCGCTCCAAATGTGCTTGGATACATGTATGAAATTTGAAAAATAATATTAAAATTGAGCTGATTTCAAATAACGCTGATGTTGATGTTCATATTAAGCTTTACTTGACTGGCTTAAAACCGTAAGCTCAAGCGTATACCTGTATAAAATTGAATTGATGAGAGGGAGAATGGTCGAAAATGGTTGATTCTTTACTTTACTCCTCTCCTCTTCCTCTTCACCATCACAAACTTGAGGAGATAATAATGCAATTTTCAATGGTTATTATGTTTCCCATTTCATGTTAACTTTTACAGACAAATGTATGTACACACACATGCACATGGTAGAGTGTAGTGGCATTCGAATTCAAAGGTAAAATAATCTCATGGAATGTTTATTTGTGTGGGAGAAAGGATTCTAGGATTTTTATACAATAAATGTATACTCGTATACACTTTCCATATTATTATTGAATTATCTGTATGTACACACTACGATTACAGGTAGAGTTTTCCTTCTCTTCCCAACATTTTATTATAATCCTTGTGACAGTTTCAAAATCCTATATATTGTACATTGTTGTCCAGGATATAAACAATAAATATGGATTTGGATTATATTTTTTATGTCTATGTATACGTTCACTGACTGACAGCTGGTTATGCTGTGTATGTGTTTCAATTTAAGTTCAGGTTTCAGGTTGAGGCTTTTTTTTCTTCTCCATAGGGTTTTTTGGGTTTGGCTTCTGAATGCTCAAGCTGAAATTTCTCCTTATTTCTCTTGTTCGGCCGAATTTGAAAGTGTATAAAAATAGTACAAGTTAATTGTAAAGGAAAAGGGTAGGAGGATTCCAGGTACGCTAGAATTTTAAGGTGTCAACAATTCTTGTCAAGAATATTTCTATTTCTGACACACGAGTGTGTGTGTGTGTCTCGAGTAAAAGGGTAAATTACTTTTGGAGACAGGGTACAGACTTAAATACTGTGTCCATAGGCAAAGTGGAGAGAATAAGTACGACAATCGAGAATCGATAGTCTAACTATAGCTATCTATAGGATTTATTGGGTTCACTCAACGGCGAGAGCTCAAAAATCAGTGGCAGAAAGGAGGGAAGGAGGGGGAGATAAATGAGAATAGACTAGTTGCTGATTCTGTGACCAATGCTTGTCGTCACTGTTGCTGTCGCTCATCGTTCATACTCTGACTTTTACGTGTATAGTATAGTTGTGAGCGTTCCTCCGCTTTTCCTTCAAAAACAATTCAATTCGAGTTCTTAATGAGGTCTAGCTAGAGTGGCAGACTAAAAGCTCATATGTTTGGACTCTCTCTCTCTTTCTCTCTCTCTCTCTCAACTTGGGAACTACTTGAGCCCTGTCTCTGTGTGACATTCCTGGGGAACACATTTTGCTATGTCATATCGGGTAGTTTGAACGTAACTTTGCCACCCCTGTTCACATTTGACACTGTGACAACCCAATAGACAAGGAAACACGAGGAGATAATTCCCAGTTCCAGTTCCACTTGAAGATATAGAGAAAAGAAACTTTTTCAGTTGTACAATTTAACATGTGTTGTCTTGTCTCATCCTCATCACGTCTTGGAGTTCTCTCATGTGTCTCCGTCTCTAATGTGTAATTTGGAGCTGTGTGGGGAATTAACATTTGTCGAGTGTGTTGAGTGTCAGTAATATATTATAATAATTTGTTACATTATTATATGTAGAGAGTGCTCTAATTTTGCATGGTGTCTAAAGTTACAAGAATATCTCATGTGAGGAGCAAGTCCGTGTTAATTGGAAATCCAATAATAAAAGGGAAAGAGGAAGAAGAAGAAAAAGAAGAAGGATTTGAAAAAGCCAAAAGACGTAAAAGTGCGGATAGATAAGGAAAAAAGATTGAGTGTGTTGAAGGTTTGAATGCGTCGAGCTTCTAATTAGTTAATTATTTCGCTGTCACTGTTTACTACCGAGATTAACACTCTTTTCTCTTTCTGCATCTGTACTCTATACACACACATAGATACATGTAGTGGTGGACGTGTGTGTTTGAGTGTGTAATACTGTGGAAGTGTGGGTAGCTGGTTCATTCTGTTAATCAAAACGAGTTCTCATTCTGTTCTCGTACATTACTACAGATACACGACCATTGTTTGAGCTGATGATGTGACAAGTCCTCTTCTTCACATACGTATGTACACAAGTGTCTAGTGGGTGTGGAGAGAGACAAAGAGGATTTTAAGTGCAGTTCAAAGGGAGACTCAAGACTCCTTTCCTTGCAGAGGAAAGGAAATGCTTCCACACGAAATTCGCACAACCAAAGTTTACTCACATTTATTTTCATGATAGTCATATTTCACGATATATCTCCTCGTCATAATCCAGTGACTGTTATATTGTGACTGTGTGTGTGTGTGTGTGTAAGTCTGTGATCATTTTTCCTCTTTCCATTCATACAAAAGAAGAGACTCATGCAGACATTTCCTATTCTGTACTGTATCAAGTCATAAGGAAAACAGTGTAAAAAGTCCCAGGTTGTGTCTATGTGTGTGTGTGTGCGTTTAAGAAATCATCGAGGTGGAAGTGCCATTGCCGTTTTTGACGTTGACTCTCGCACTAGCTCGAGCTTACTCTGACTTTGACGTTGATGTTGATGTTGTCTGCCTCTTGAGTTGCCTTTTACGTGCATTATTATTATATTATATGACGATGTCTTGTCGTTTATCTAATTTTCCCATGAACTCACCCGGTTGTGAAGGAGAAGCACAAGCAGCAGCAGTGAAAGAAGCACAAGTAAAATCAAAATCAAAAGCTTTTACGTCGACCTTTCATATGATTCACAAATCCAAATGCACTTTGACTACGACTCACCATCACCATCCCTCTACTCCAACTCCAACTACAAGAACAAGAATCAGAAGAGTCAGAAGAATGGATGAGAAGCCCAAGAGTTTTTCATTTTTTCAATGTCTTCTCCTGTTCACACAAGTACAAGGTAATGGGAGAGTTACGAAAAAGAGTTTTCATCCTTTCCTCAATTTTATCTTCATTGTCTGAATTGCTCGTGCAGTCATTCAATGTGTGTGCACATACAACATTCACGTTGCTCATCTTCAATAGAAATGTGTGGGAGTATACAAAAACCGATTTTCCTCCCTCCGCTTCTCTGTCAATCCGAGTCGTTGGTGTACCACTGTACGTACACTATACATAGTCATTGAGTGTGTCGAGCTTTTAATACAAAATTTTACACGTGTGCAGTTCCTACATATATTTAAAACATGTGAGTAAAAGTTTGTATGTGTTGATATTTTAGACATTTAAATCCATTTGGGATTAAGCAATTGAACAGGGGGTTGTTGATTGAGTAATGAAATTGTTTTGGTGGAAACGTGTAGGTTGTACGGAAGGTAGGAGTAAAATATGGGAGAATAAAATAAACTATAGAGATTACCTCAATTCCTCAATCTCTTTTTCTTTTTTTCAAATCTTAAATGGCATGAACGGTCTTAAGTTTCTCATTTGAGTATATATATTTCTTTTTTTTTGTGAGTCGCTCTATTGTTATTTTGCCAACTCAGCTTTACTGATGTGTACAAGTTGAGCGAGGGAGATGGGGAAAAGAGGGAAAAGAAAGGAAGGGAACTCGGAATCAGAATGGCTGAGTTGATTCAAAGTATTACATGATGTACTGTTATTGATGCTTGGGTGCTCTCTCGGCTTCTGTAGTCATCTCAGTTGGAGTTACAATATATACTATGGAGCATGGGACCACGGTACGTTTGTACATTATGCATCGACAGACTTGTTCCACGACGTAATGATATTGCTATTGCTATATAGTTGGCCTGCGTGGATCTTTTGGATTTTTGGTCCTTGTCCAGAAGTAAAAGGAGAAGAGATTTTAGGATAGTCGCCGTTTCTTACCATGATGATGATGATGATGATGATGATGACGATCATGGGAATTGTAGTCGGAGAAAAACATTGTGATTAAACTACGCTCACTGAGTCTCAATACACTTGAAATAACTTTGGCTCCCATCATAACGCACGAATTGATTTCTTTCCATATAGAGACAGGAACAGCAGCCGAGTCTGTCGAGAGTTTGTTTGAATGAATGCCGTCACCATCGGTTGTGTCCTTTCATTAGTATGAAATCTAGTGAATTCAGGTCTCAAGACGACTGGATAATACGGCAATCCTTATATACCTTATATAATGCATTGAGGATTTTTGTCATTGTGTCATTAAAAATCTTGCTCGTTTCTTCTTCTCTCTCGCCATGAGTTGGTTCATTCGGACAGAAATTTATTTCTTGAAATGCCGGTCTGTGTTATAGATTCAATAGCAAGGACGGTGATGAATGTTGAAAACTTTTTTTTCTCAAAATCACAGAACATACTTACACTGACCAACAGAACAAAACTTTACACACACTTAAAATTTGATTGTAGTCTTTTCTCCGTACAGAAAAAAAAACGCTACGCAGAGCCATAAGCAACACGAATGCGGCTTTTTTTCCTTTTGCACATTAAATTAGGTAATTTCAAGATAATTTTAGAATCATCGCTGGTGTTCATGGATGCATAGATTGATTTGTTATGATTTCACTCCCTTCAGGCTATGTTTAAAGTTTTTTTCATCGCCTTTTTTATTTTATCATCCGGATTTGTATTTCATTAGGACGTGTGTATGTGTGTGTGCATCTGCATATAGTGCATAGTACCTGATAAAAATCTATAGTAATGGCAATGAGCTTGAACAAGATGATTTGAATGTTTAAATGAAATTTTCATACAATTAAGAATTAAGAAACGTGAATGTTTTTGTTTGATGACAATTCAACTACAATGTATTTAATTTTTTTTTTCTGTGTAATTTGCAGTGGTCATGCTGATGAGCCCGGTGAGAGGAGATGATATGAAAGATGTCACGGAAGGAGACAACGTGACGCTGGAGTGCAGATTCGCTACACATCTCATAAGTCGAGAGCCCACGTACTATTGGTCTCGAACAAACAAGAACGAGAAGGATAATGTAGCCATTGGAGATCAGCCTCTCGGACAGAACTATGCGTAAGAGATAAACTATACATATATATGCTTCTCGAGTGCACTTTACATGATTTCGGAATCGTACATATGTATTTCTTTATAATATGATTATGTATCAGTCTCGAGGATATAGAAAAAGCAAAAAAAAAAAAAATTGACTGTAGTTTGTATGTAGTGAAGGAAGACTTTTGGTGATCGTGACGATATGTCATTGTCGTTTCATTTTCTGCATATTGATGAATAATTCCAATTCAATTGAAGAATCCATAGGGAGTAACAACAAATACAGATAGTCAGATGATGAGGAAGAAATTTTCAATGTTCAATAGCAAAAATCATGTGAATATTCACAGAAGTATTTTTTTTCTGGCCTGCCTGTAGTCTGTACATCCAGTTACTATCAAAATAATTTTTTCCATATTATTTCTTCTGTGTAGTTCACGGACAGTTTATGTATGTGCAAACCAACAACTATCTGTACAAATACAAATATACTACTCTTCTACTTGTTATTATTACTAATAATATTTAATTCTCTATATTGTACTTTGCAGTATTTAAACTGATTCAAAAGTTAAGAGTTGTAAATTTCACTGATTAAATTGGCTGCCCAGTTACTTTGTGTATTGTAGTAGGGATTTTTCAATTGAGCAGATTGAGCACCTGTAGAGAGAAATATGATGCTCCTTGTCGGTTTGGACAGGCTGTTGAGGATTTTGCGTGCGAAGCACGTTTTACCCGCTGTTTTCCCCCCTTTCCTTTCCTCTGCACATGCAGATATTTGCAATGTAGGATTTTTTTACATGTGTCGGGTATAAATCTACAAAATATATAAATTGTACTTCATTGTATTATTATTATTATCGTACTGTCCTCTAAAAACACTCTCATGTATATTTGCACAGTTGAATATTAAATACTGTTCAGAAGATGTAGTTGATGTCGATTCTGGACATGTAATAGCTTTGAACATCGGATGAGAAAGAAAGAAGCACCAAAGAAAATGAGGGATGAATAGCTAAATTTATTTAGTGTGTTTAGCTAACCTGTTTGGCACTCAATAGGCGTAGATCCATATCGAATATCTATAAAAAGGAGATGAGATTGGTTTTGCAGTTTAATTCCATAGATTGTTTCACAAGTTAGTGAGTCTCTCTGTCTCCTTCTCGCCTTGGGTGTGCTCCATTGTTTAGTCTAATGCAAAAAGACATATGTGCATGGATACAGAGGATTTTACTTGGCGGGTTTTTTCTCCCTTTTCCTCTCCCAATATTACTTAGTATGTTTGTATTTTACGAGAATTACGAGTGTTTATAGTGATGATTCCTACACACATGTCTGTTTGTGTAGGAATATTTAACAATGTTACAAATTAAAAGATGAAGGAGAAGAAGAAGGATTTTTTGGAGAGTGTGGGCTGACTCGTCTTTCAATCTATGAGAAAAATCAGCTAGGAAATCTAATGTACTATGAAATAAAAATGTAAAATGTTTTTTTTCCTTTGTAAATACGAAAGTCATATAGGTTAGGTGTGGTTCAAGTAGTTGGTATATAAGTACATAAGTATCGGTATTGTATAATAGGAATCCATATGATGGTTGGTTTTTGCCAAACTGATTGTCACCACACAACATTTCATTGTCGGTTTTTTTTTCTCCAATATACATGTTAAGTCAAGTTAAATAGATGAAAGATTGTAAATTTTGAAGGCGTCAGAGTATTTTACTTTACATAATATTTTATTACTCACACTCTAGAATACTCTTGCATGTATTCTTCTTGTATGTTAGTGCTCAAGTTTTTTTCTTTCTCATTCTTTATTTTGTGATATGGATTTTCGTATAAAGTTTGAGAATTTAAACGTTTACTATTTTTTTTTTGTGATTTTTTAGCGTGGATTACCGACCAAGTGAAGGGCGATACGACTTGAGAATTCGTAATGCGACGTATGATCGTGACAATGGTCAGTTTGAATGTAGACTGAAGGAGACTGGTTCCGGGGATGATCTGTATAAGAAAGTTGTACAGTTGACAGTTTTACTTCCACCCGATCGACCAAGAATCCTACCAAGTGAACCCACAGCTACTGAAGGAAGATCCGTGGATTTGAGTTGTTCAAGTTCGGGTGGGAGTCCGGATCCTTTGATTCGATGGTATAGGAATGGGATGAATTACCCACTGGATGCAATCGTAAAGAATGGTGGTTCAAGGAGCAATCCGACATCCGCAATTCTCTCTGTTACTCCCCAGAGAGATGACGATGGGACAGAGTATCGTTGTGTCGTTTGGAATCGGGCTTTGGGTGAGGGCGAGAAACTCGAAACTGCCGTCACGCTTAATGTCAACTGTAAGTTATATTACACAAGTTTATCGATATTTTTCTCCCTCACTTGTATCTTCCTCATATTTAACATAATATACCCTCGTATTATAAGACGGTTTACGATTATTTATTTTGATTTACGTGTATTTCACCAAAGAATTATTCATGCTCCATTTGAACTTTCCATATTGTAACTAAAACAATACGTAATTTTTTTTTTCTCCATTCAAAACTTTCAATCTTTAGATTTTCCCCGAGTCAAAGTTGGTCCAGAGAATCCATTGAAAGTGGAAAAGGGTACTCCAGCTCGTTTAAGTTGTAATGTGGACTCAAAACCAGCAGTTAGTTCCGTGAAATGGACACGAAATGGACGATTCAGTGAAACTTCTTTTACTTACACCATCCCCCGAGTTTCTCATCAGGTTTGTTTTCATTTTCATAAAAATACTAAATATTTATTGTTTTTTGTTTTGCTTACGAATTGAGAAAATGTTGATACAATTTTTAACTTTGTTTCTGCTGGTTTGTTTTTTTTTCAAAAGGATGCTGGAACTTACGTCTGTACAGGTAAAGAATCAAAGGAAATTTACTGTATTTTCGTACTAAGCTTCATAATAAAGTCGAAAATGTGTTTTTTTTCTATAAAACCGTTCTTATTTAATACTAATTTGTTTTTATTTTATTTTTGCGTAATTTTTATAGCTGACAATGGTTTGGGTCAGTCAGGAGAAGCGGATTTGGCCTTGGATGTCTTGTATTCTCCGATCGTGTCTGTGATTCAAAATAAAGAAGTGGAAGAAGGTGAAAGTGTTTGGATCAAGTGTAACGTTTCTTCAAATCCCAGGCCATCCTCGATTGAATGGATTAAGAAAGGAGACCCTTCCTTCCGTCAAAGTGGTGATATCCTGCGAATTGAACGAGTTACAGCAACTAATGGTGGAGAGTATATCTGTAAGGCTGTTAATGTTCTCAATCCCTCTGGAGATGTAACTCCGTACGAAAGAATTGGAAATGCTTCTGTGGCTCTCCTCATAAAACACGCACCAGGAAAATCAATGATTGAACCAAATCAACCAAGCGTTGTCGAAGGAGCCGGTGTCACTCTCACGTGTGGATCAAATCCTCCGGGTTATCCGTTACCACACTATAGGTAAATTTTATCATCTTTTTTTATATTCCTTTTGTCTCAAGATGAGTAAGTAATATGATACGAAAAGAATAATACGAATAAAATATCTAGAAAATTCTCTCTAGTTTTTTTTATTCCTTTTACTAGGAAATATATGTTGATGTGTATATTTCAACGAATTCACATAGAGACTAGAAGTATGAGAACTTTCAATCTAGATTTGATTCCATTGAGGAAAGATGAAACTCAATTTGGTATATTTTTTTTTTCTGTGTCCTTACTTAGATGGTGGAGAGAAGGATCGGAGAGCACTATAAGCATTGGAGCGCAACTAAATATTCCCTCAGCGAAAG
This sequence comes from Gisinianus flammeolus, assembly GCA_034699125.1. Taxonomy (NCBI): domain Eukaryota; kingdom Metazoa; phylum Arthropoda; class Collembola; order Symphypleona; family Katiannidae; genus Gisinianus; species Gisinianus flammeolus. The sequence goes on along the minus strand of JAIUND010000087.1, from coordinate 21,598 downwards.
TGAGCACGGAAGGCCAATATTTTTGTCAACCTTCGAACGAGGCTGGTACTGGAACGGTGGCGTCAGTTGAATTGCGTGTGTTCCAAGCGCCTCGGTTCATTTCCACACTTCAACCACAAGTCATTCGTCGTAGTGGAGACTCCAACTTTAGTGTGACATGCTCTGCAGCAGGGAAACCACGACCTAATATCTCTTGGGTTAAGGATGGGACTCTCATCGACTCGAGTTCAAATAATGCATTTTATCGGATTACCACACAGGACATTGATGTCAAGAATGGAGCTTACAGTGTTCAAAGTACTCTCTACTTTAGTGGAGAAGCTCGGGATGTGATCATGGCTGAAGATCGAGGTTACTATGCTTGCGTCTTTGAAAATGAAGTCAAGAAAGAAGAATCCCATATGTATCTCCGCGTTCAACGTAAGCATTTCCTTTTAAATGAATTTTTTATATTTTTATAGACTCTCTCTCCATAGACTTTCTCACAAAAGAGCATCAGAGAATCCGAAAGGGAAAGTTTCGCTTTTCGTAATTTAATTGATTTACTCCTGGATTTATAATATTCTTCTTCTTTTTTTTCCTTTACAGACAAACCGATTTTTCAACATAAAACTGAAATCAAGCGAGTTGCCTTTGACATTGGAGAGACAGCCCTCGTTCCATGCAAAGTTCAAGCCTTCCCAAAACCAGAATTCGATTGGTCTTTTAATTCCATCACCGTTACCATCGACTCCAAATCATATGAAACAAATTTGAGCATTCTATCAAATGATATCTACGTGTCCACTCTCGTTGTCACAGGCATTCAAGCTAGTGACTACGGCGAGTACAAATGTAAGTAGATTTTATTCTAATAACCCGTAGAATGTTTTACTTGATGATCATTTATTTTATACAAGAAAATAACCTTTTTCATTATTCTTACAGGTAAAGCGAGCAACTCGATGGGAAATGCATCAGCCATTATAGTACTGGAAGAGAAAGGACGACCATCCGCACCAACTAAATTGGAAGTTGTTGAGAGTGGAATTTCTTCTATTCAATTGAAATGGGAAGCTGGATTCAATGGTGGTTATGAAGATACTAAATATTTTGTTACTTATGTTTCTGCTGATGAGAAATTACCCGGTGAATTCGACTGCCAAATGTCAAATCCTTGCAATGTGACCGGACTCGCACAACAAACGTTCTATACATTCAGGGTAATTACTCAACAAATTGTGTTGGTATTTGGATTTTTCCATTATAATTATGGCGGTGATTATACTAAATGCTTTTATATTATCATGTAGGTACGAGCTTACAATGAACGTGGAGAAAGTGAAGTTTCCTCAAACTCAACGGTAAGGACTCGAGTGGATCTATCAAAGATCCCTGATCCAGTGGATGTCAAATATGAACCGAAATCTGGTACCTTAGTATTTAATGTACTCGGGCCACTCCCATTGGAAGCAAAGGTTGAAGTACAAAATGCTGGTGAAGGTTCTTGGAGACGCTACAGAATGCTCCGCGTGGATACTGATAAATTCCGCCATTCAATTGAAGAGCCTATAACAATCGATAACGTTCGAGTTAGTATTTGCGTAAACGATGAAAGTTCCTGTGGCAAGAACATCAATGCTAATATTGGTAATTCCACTTTTTATTTTACTTTGACAAGACAAATACTGTTTACTGGGAATCTTGATAAAATTGGAATGGGAACTGGGATTGAATTGAATTTATTTAATGTTGCAGTGAATGATGTCCCGGCGGTTGCACCAGTGGGAACAAGAGTTCATTACGTGATTGGAGGAGTCGTCACTGGAATCGTTGTACTTCTCTGCTTTGGACTCATCCTCATTTTCTGTTGTTGCCGGAAGAAGAAGGTCGTAAAGAAGGAACATGAAATGGGCCGTGGACAAACGCAAGTGGTTCCCCCTCCTTACTACACAAATGGGATGGAAAATAAAGGCATGGAGAGATCTATGGACGTCATTGAAGACACCATGAAGAATTTCAATGGACAAAATGGTTACATTAGTTATAATGGGCACATTCAATCAAATGGAAATGGAAGTAAGTTGCGACAGACCACTTGAATAGTCTATGGATTTTAAATAAATTATGTTATGAAAATATTCCTCTAAATCTGTACTTGTGTTTTTTTGTAGCAATCCCGTACATTGATCAAAATAGCTACTCAAATTCAAATAATGGGGGTTCTGTAGACTCTCAAGACTCTTTGTGTAAGTAGAAGGCCACAAGTACTTAATAAGTCGTTTGTATTGTTAACAAAGTTGATGATTTGAAATTACTAGCTAAATGATATGCGAATAATGCGTTGTATATCATTATTAAATAAGAACAAAGATTAAAATATTATAATTAATCATTCAAACTTGTAACTCACTTTTCTTCTTTCTTTCTTAGGGAAAGCAGCTCATTTACCAAATGAGCAAGTCAATAATCATGTTGGTCACCATCATCAACAGCAACAACAACAACAACAGCAGCAGCAGCAGCAACAACAACAACAACAGCAACAACAACAGCAAATAAATCGAGGCAATTACGAGCATCAGCCATATGTTGAGGAATATATTCCTTATAATGAAAATCGTAATAACTACGTGGCCGATCCTTATGGCCCTATCCCTAAACCCAAGAGAAGACTGGATCTCATTGGTACGAATTAATTCAAACTTTTTTTCTTTTATATTTTTGGCCCAAAAATTTTGGGCATGGAAAAATTAATAGTTGGTTACAATATTAATTCCATTTTCTGTCTTTTTAGGTGACTCGCCATACCATGAGCTAAGTGGGTTGCCCGATCCGTACCTGGAGGACACAAGAACACAAGAAGACTTGTCGTCGAACAATCGTACACAGCAAGTGACAATGTCATTTGAGGAGTCCTTAGAAAGTGGCTACTCCACACCTAATTCTAGAACTCGACGAGTCATTCGAGAAATTATCGTGTGACGACAATCGTGCCAATTTAATTTTTAGTAAAATATAAACAATATAAAACTTTTTTTTTATTAAATATTTATTCTCAAATCTGTACATGAAGAATGCACACTAACAGAAAAAATAATACAAATGTACAAATGTACATAGAAAATGCAGTACAGAGTTGACTTGAAATTCTAAATCTTCAAAATCTCTTCACGGATATAAAATGTGTTTTTTTTGTGTATATATAGTGTAAATAAAAAAAAATATATATCTGAAATAATAATCTACACAGTGCATATGTGTAAAAGAAGGCGACGTGGCTGGGACTTTCTCCGGCTGAAAATGAAGAATGAACTTGAAATCATCTACGTCCTGCTTTTTATACCCGTATATTTATAATATGTATAAACGTGTACCTATTTACTGTCATTATTATGTAGTTTGTAGTTATTTTTACTCCCCCTTAACATTAGTTTTTCTTATTAGTATGTAATGTAAATATACATTAATTATTTTATAGTTACACATCGGTTTCTACGCAGCGTTTTTACACGTTTTCATCCCGAATCAAGAAAATCATTTTTTTCATCATGAAATCCCGAAAATGGAGAAATGCTCAAGTGTTGTTTTGTTAACAGTGCAATGTTACATTTTTTTATATACAAAATAGATTAATAGTTAATATTATACATACAGACTGCGATTACTCACTACAAGATTCGTATATAAATATATATATTTATATGACTTGCCGTGCTTAATCACCTTCCCCTGCCTATTTTCCAATTTCATTTTTGTTTTCAGTGTAGTCTAGATAGATTACCTATATATGAAAGTGTTCTCGTAAAGCCATGTTAATGCATATTTTATGTAAAAAATATATTATATATCGGCCGGAAAGAATCAAAGAATGCGTAAATCACAAAATGATTAAATTAATTAAATTTTTAAATGTTAAACTCCCGTGTAAAGTACCTTAATTATTTTTGTATGATGATCTCATTTCCCTATCATCAACATTGTCCTCAGAATACTGTGCTATCATATTATTGTTATTAATTATTATTATTATTATTACGTACTAGCTTACGCAAAGAAATATCATTATCTATCAAATTATACCTCAATAAAATACAATTTTTTGTAAGTTGTCACAATGAACACAATTGAAATTCATCTTATTTTAATTGTGGTTGTAACAAATTACAAAAAATTGTGTCATTTAAAGTCTCTCTAATGAAATCCATGTATACTCTTAAACGAAAACAAAATGACCACCTACATTCTAATTTATGTATAATATTTAAAAAAATTATTTATTTATCATATAAAGTCAATCATGTTGGTTTTAATTAATTATGAGTAAGTAATGTTTATTTATACATAGATAGATATATAAAGTATTTATAAGTTTTTCTACGTGTTTATATAAGTATATTTTTTTGTAATTTTTGACAGTACGCTTCAATAGTTCTTGACCCTTAAATTCTACAAATCCATACACATTCAACATTACAAACGAAACCAAATACTTTAACAGATGCTATAATGATATAAATTAAGCATAATTACATACTCACATATAGTATAAAAAAAACCAACCAATGCAGATTAAATAGTAGTTTAACCGTTCATCACGTCCTATAAACTAAACCAATGTATTAACAATTTTCAAGCCCTCATCTCATCTCGTCAGATATTTTATACAGACATAAATATAGTTAGAAATGTAGGAACTATTATGAAATTAGAATTCTATAAATTATTCAAAAATTTGAATCTCAAAAATGATATAACTTCCTATAACTTCAAATGCCAATGCGCTTACATTAATAATATTGAAATTAAAAAATCATCACGTTCGAAATTGAATAGGATATGAGACTATCAGCGATGATAGTTGTAGTACGTAATAATATTACTATAATTATTATAGTAAAAAATAATAGTGAACCCCTTTGGAAACTGCAATGCAGTTCCTCATTTTGCCCCTTTTTCTCGTCCCTCAGTTAAAAGTAATAGTAATGATAATTGCGTTGAGAGCTGTATGAGATACGATTGTATAAAATTATAGTCGCATTTTACTATTCGCATCGCATGACAAAACGTTCAATTATGAGGGTACTTTGTTCAATATTGTATCATATTGAGTGAATCAACTTGACTAATCAATTTTATACTTCCATATTAATCTTAAAAAGAAACTAATTTGTATGAATGTATATATGCAGGAGAATCGATAAAACAAAATGTGTCATAAAGGAAAAAGAGTCCCGAATACTACAAGTAATATTTATATATTATTAGTAATCTTTTTTTCCTCCAAAGAAATCTTTTCATTTCAGAGCAAACAAAAGAAAAAAATATTTCTAAAAAACTGGTCCTCCTTCAGTAAATGTGTCTGTTGTGAACGGGTTGAATGAAATGTGTTTAAATTTTCTGTTTTAACTGTCGTCTCTCACACGTATTCATCAGTACTTTGGTGGTCCGCTATCCATTTAATGCATGTGTGTGTGCGTGTATGTATAACCGGATTTGGAAATTAAAGTATAATAACTGTAGTTAATATTGTACTTATAATATGAGTAAACTAAATAGTATAATTACATGTTTTATGGAGATAAAATATAGATCGTATTAAAAATAGATTGTCCAAATATATACACGAGACAAAAGAACATGAATGCTCATTTTGTGTACATAAAATTTATCTAGTTTACGGAAACAATTCTATATAAAATTATTATGTAAGTGTGCAGTGTAATTTAATTAGTTGTCATATTTGTAAGTAAACTAGGAAGGTTTTCAATTACTTGTACATATAGAAGATAGATCGAATAGAGTCTATTCAATATACATTAGAATATATATACTGTATAAAAGGGGGATGTGTATATTTGAGAGGGTTTGCGTCTGTATGTTAAATATTATAAAGAAAAGAAAAAATTATATACATATATATGAAATGATGTCGTACATTGTACAGCAAGACAGTGAATGCCTGATGGAGTCTAAAATATACAAATGCATGTTGAAATGGTTTGGATGTAAGATTTTTATTTTAAGTCGCTGTATAGTCTAATTAAGTATATCTAAACTAATTGTATAAGTATATATAATATTATATAGCTATAAACGCGTAATAATGTACACGTGCAAGTATTTAACAGGGAATACAAATATATATGTATAATATATGTATGCAAATACACAAATTTACACCACATTGAGAATTGATCACACAGAAGATTCTTCATGTCGTTATATATCTACATAATATGTATAAAAAATAACGTTGTCATTTGTGAACGCAGTTTTAGACTACATGTAAAACAACATGGACAAGAAGAGTGCAGAGAGAGAGTAACTGCATTTATTCTGTGTCCAAATAAGTGGTAATAAAATAATTACTTGAATTTAAACCATTCGGTTGACTATTCTAATTCTTTGTATAGTAATTAGCATTGCAAATACCTCACAATCTTATTCTTCCACTTCAGAATTCCAAGGAATTAACATAGGTAACCGCATACTTCTTAGAATGCATGAGCATCGAAATTTCATATTTAATATCAATGAAATGACTATAGGTCCTGTGTCAAAATCAAAGTCCAAAGCGTTACTGCGAACTGCGATACCTTGGCGAAATACATTTGAAATTGGAATGACAATGAGACTATGACTGCAGTTAGTTTTGACTAGCTTCTAAAGAACTAAATGACGAAGTGAGCTACACCTGGGACAGCTCTAACAAACTCACTGCGGAAGGCAACAAAGGAGACGCAAACAAACAAACTTATTGTTAGAGGAGGAGATTCAGCATTGCATTTTAAAATAGATTATGTAATTTTTCCTCCTTCGTTTCATTATACCACAATCCGAGAGAATTAATTGAACACGGTGGATTTGAAGGTATAGATATTTATTTGTAGTTATAGTAAATACATACATACACACTTCGAATAAAATACCTAGATTTAAATTCATCCAAAGTGTAAAATTGTTAAGATTCAATGAGCAAAGAGGGTGCGTTTGCATTTGGATTTTGAATGGAATTGTTTGTTACTTTTACTATATTATTATAAAAGACCTCTCACAGTAACTTTTTGCCTCGTTTTTGATTTCTCAAATGTGAAATGTGAATGTAACATATCGTACTCTATAAAATTCAAAAGGTATGGTGAAAAAAATCACACAAAAGTAATCATTGTGGGGGCCCTGCCGAATATGTACAAAAATTTTAACAATCTGATGATGATGATGGTATAGTATTCAATTGCGTATGCAATGAAGATGAAGGTCATAGTAAATATACAATCTGACCCACTTTTCACTCTACATTGAAGGTTCCTTCCATTCGCGTACGTACACATACTGTGTGTGTATCTAGTATCTATATATGCGTGTACACAAAATCAGCTTGCCAATATATGTTATGTAAAATACTAAATAACTTGGAGCATCTCAAGATTCAAATACTTCTATTTGTAACTTTGTTTGACAACTTTTTATTGTGGTATGATTATCATATTATCAATATTACATTTCTACGACTTTGGAAATGCTCAATTCATTGTCTCTTTCTCATATAGAAATATATTTTCATTCTCTTAAAATCAGACTGTTCTCAAAATAATTAAATCCATTTCACACAGCTTTTCAAATTTTCTATTTCAAAATACAATCTCACTCTAAAAAAACGTCGGCAAAGACTTGAATACCATGCCGAAAGGACAAACAATCAACAAAAAATCTCACACAACTCTTTAACATTTGCCGATTTTTTGGACAGTTGTACGAAAAATCCTATTTCATCATAGCGTTATTTAAAATACTCGCAATCAACTTTTGGATCAAATAGAAGTTTTAAATTCAAACTATAGAAATGTGTCGATAGTGAAGCAATAAACCGTCATTTGCATAATAATACAAAAAAAAACTCATTTATGGACATTCTTGGGAAAGTACTGAACTCCACCACTATATTAAATCTTTAGTATTAGAGTATTTCTATGCCTAATCATGTTATTTGAATTTTCAATCGCCACCAGTTTATGTATCCGCATGATAAAACTTGATCTGCGTCACACCGTAATTACAACTTTTGTGTGTGCATGGACAAGATATGTAGCATGATAAAATGAGGAAAATGATGTAAATACTCAGATTTATACAACTTCGTAAATTTAATTTCCACAGCGTAGGAATTTGTAAAAAAAAAAAACATTAATCAGTACAAACGATAACAGAGTTTAATTTGTTAGTTTTAGTAAACCAGAGAGTTTTGTAAGATTTTCTCTCAAATACCAAATAGAAATAGACAATGTATGTACAAAACTTGTAAACAAAAGTGCACATGAGAAATGCACTGTCCCAATGCAACACACCGCTTTTGTTCTTATATATACTGTCCATCCGGAAATAAACTAGATTTTAATTTTTTTTCATCGAAAGACAATCTGCTCAATGCTCTCATATCTACATATGGGATCATTGAAAAATTGTCTTTCGATGAAAAAAAACTAAAATCTAGTTTATTTCCGGATGGACAGTATATACATATAATTTCCTTGTGTGGTTCAGGTAAATACTTAAATACCTTTTTTTAAATGCAGGTATGTATACGCAAAATTCTTATTTACATTGTCCGTGCTTTTGCATCAATATGTGTGTAAATCTGAAGGTATTATATTAAATATATAACAACACTATAAATCTGCAGTGAAGTCTTGCATATACAGATATAAATTTTACGATGGCTGCGCTACATTTAAAAAAATCCTACATACACAAAACACACCAAACTTCAATAGTGTTATAGAATAGAGCGTCCCCATAGCCAGTCACTAATCCATAAAAACTAAAGATATGTAATTGTTCAGTGTGTGTGTGTATAGGTATGTACGTAGCATAGACTTTTCATATGGCATCACCATCACTAAATAAAAGTGCATAATGTCGATTGTGGATTGTGGGAAGAGAAAGTGTGTCGTTTTGTTTGAGTTCTTTCTAGCTCATGCACAGTACACACTGTGTATGTACTACACATACACAATACACACGGACTTACAGCTCACAGCATTTTAAATCTAAACTGACTATATAGGTATACTACAACTACAACTACAACCCAATCTGAAGCCCAAAACCTAAGGAAATAATACATTACAGCTGAGGGGGGAAACTATAACTATAAGCAAGAGCGAGAGAATTCAAAGACGACGTCGCCGTGGAAGCTTTAAACACAAAATCAAGCCTGTTTGTACGGTTTTGTACATATATTCCCAGTCTTGATTCTCATATCATTGTCAATAGTAAATGAAGTGGTAGTATTTACGTTTTAAGTTGTCGAAAAAAGGTGAAACTGTGTATCGCGTGTGTGTGTGTGTATTTTTTTTCATTCTCTCTGTCCATACGAGAACGTTGGCAAGTCAAGCAATCCCCTCATTTTCCATTCTCACCTTTGATCTCCCTTTCATTTCATTTCCATTTACACACTACAGTTGCTTGTCATATTCTTATTTTTTACTTGGTATTCTTGTCCTTCCTCTCTGTCTCTCTGTCTCTCTCTCTGTGTGTGTGTGTGTCCACGCACTCTTTTCAATAGAATTCTGAATCATATTTACATATCCCCAAACCAATTTCAACCATATCCCTATCAAAATTCTCACTATACACAGAGAGACAGACAGTGTAATTAGCATGACGATCTGCATACGTAAAGAGTCAACAGGCCATTAACAAAGAATTCAAATATATCTGTAATTTTTTTTCTTTCTCTCTCTCTCTCTCTCTCCCTCTGAAAACTTGGGATTCCATTCAAAATTCAATTCTCTCTCGTATATTATCGGAATATTCTTGAAACATGTTGGGAATCCACAGTCATCAACTTTACATTTAAAATAAACTATATACAGTGTGCCTTTTGTCTCAAACGCAAAACTCAACCGAGAATCTATTGTGGCTGGAGCTGCTCATAATTAAGTTCTAATTCTGATTCTGATTCTGATTCTAAATACTAAATATTTCTTTTTTTTGTGCGAGTGCGTATAAAAGTTTGCCAGTGTGCTGTTTTTGTGTATACGAATATATATATTTCCCATGTGTTTACTATTTTTATTTTCCTCGCCCGCCCGTCTTGTGAACTTGTGCTCGTGCCAAGTGCAAGTCCAAGAAAATACTTTTTCAAACGAATAGTTTTCGAGTTTTCGAGTTTTCTGAAAACTCTGAGCAAAATTCCTCCTTTTGGGACTACATCTAATACTTTTTGAGGCAGGTGAGTGAGTTTCTTTCATTTTCATCATTTCCTTTTGTGAACTATTTTTTTTATGGAGGAAATTTAGAAATGTAATTATTAGTCATTTAAGACTATATAAATATTCGTTCTCCACAAGGAAAAATTACAAAGCGTATATAGTTTTGTGCAATGTGCAATGCAGGGAAATCTAGGGATTAATATTAAATATCTGTATTTCATTTCTGTACAAAATATCGGAATAAAACATTGAGAATTCGTAGGTATACAACAAAATATAATTTCGAAATCGACTATTTTTAATTTCTATACGATATACATTGTGTGCTCTATAGAGAAGAGTGTAGTTAAGTGTACATGTGGAATATTTTCGCAACAAGTTGATATATCCAATGGCTAAAGATTGTTGTGCACAGACACTTTTTTGCCTCAAGAGTGATAGCGGGATATAACTGAAATATATATATGAAAGCTGTTTAACATGCATTCTGCTCGTAGTGCACCGTATTGTGGTAGATATACGTCCATAGTGAATTTGACATGTACGATATATAGTTTGCAAAATGCCAAAGTATTTTAGCTGTAAAGTGTAAAAGGAATCTTTAAGATACTTCAACACACCTCTGTGTGTCGTCCGTATATACTTACATTTACATACAGAGTTGTGCATGTAACACACACAAACACTTTACGCATTGTAAATAAAAGCAAATGACATTGAGCAGTATTTTCAAAGCCATTTTATATGGGTTACTACGGAGAGAGGGAGGAGATTAATATGCAAAACGATCAAATCAAATGAGACAAACTTGGAATAGTTTGCACGAGCACAAGTTGCATGTGCAAAATCCCCTATTCCCATACAATGTATATTTCCATTCACAAGAAATCTCCAGTCAGGTTGACACATCAACGAGCACGAGAGATTGTATCCGAGTTATATAACTGCAGTTTATCGTGATATTATATATATATATATATATATATATTATGCCGTTGTTTTTCGTTCCTGTACTAATCTTCTTATGGTTTCATTTTGAAGGTCGTTGTATTTGTTATTTTTTGTATAGTTAGTCGAGTCGTTAAATATTTTTGAACTTGGAAATATGGTTTAGTTCATGTGCAGCGAGAAATGTCATTAAGTCGTAGCCGGTAAAGAAAAGAATCAGGGTTTAAGTATAATCTTGACGATAGTTTTTGAGATGATGTATATGAGTATGGCGTGTGATAAGTTTATTGAATTTTCATTGAGATTGACATATTTGACTGACTACCAGTTTTATGAGGAGTGAAATGACGTTTTTCTATTGGACTGATTTATATATTAATATACATATATGAATAATTTTGTTATTTGTATACTTGCTTGTTTGCAGAATGCGGGAGTTGATGCGGGCAGTCGTGATTGCCGTTCTCGTATTTTTCATGGCAATCGATATGAAGGAAATAATTTCGGAGTTAACCAGTTCACCGGCAATGAAGCCCGTTGTAGAATGGATGTATCCCAACAGTCCAGGGAATTCGTACAATAGTAATAGTAATGAATTGGAGTCCGCTTCGTCATCATCATCATCATCTCAACAATCACCAGATTCTTCCGGTTCTAGTCTTCATATGAGTGATTTCAATTCCGATGGGGATCATCAACAATTGAGAAACGGGAAATCCAAAGATAATCCCATTTATGATCCTGCTTTAGAAGCAGTGAGAAAGAAACTTCAAGCGGTAGGATACACAACAGCCACTGGTCAACCAGACGGCAAAAGTCTCGAATTTAATGGTAATTAATTTTCTCACGTATGTATGTACTTATAGGCACTACCATTTTTTTTTTAAAAGTAATTTAGTAAGTTGATGTAAATAGCATGCTCTGAAAATCATCTAACAGGTCACTGTCGCAAGAATGAAAATATGTAAATTGTCTGTACACATTTTTTACATTCGTGCTATTATTAATTGAAATGAATTTTCCCCTTGTTCACAGAGGAAGAGAAGCAGCAAATTGTGACTCTTAAAACTCATTTGACAAATGTGATGCAGCAGTGGTGCTTACCAAAACTTGTGTGTGAGCTTCACGCCTCAATCTCCGAGCGTGGATCTCTTACTGAAGCCGAAAGAGGACTTCTGAATTTAATTCGGTAAAAGCACAAACAAACAAATATTGCAATTAGCATGCATGTGAATGGGTAACTGTCATAAAATCCTCTTCAAAAATGGAAAGAGTTTAGAAAAGTACTGCCGAAGTAAGGGATTACGCGACCGCTAATCCCTCTAAACCACACTGCTACAGAAGGCGAAAATTTCGCTCAAAAATCCTCATCGTCACATTCATCAAAGTTCATTTCTAAGCAAATTTTTCATGAGCGGCGTGGAAGTCAGGCAAGATGGTTGTATATTCTGTGTATCTACAGTTTCACACTTCAACGTTGCTGTTTTAGAGGTTTAAAGCTAAAGGAACAATTTTCCAACAAAGATCTTTGTTTCCAACTTATTCTTTTTTTTTAAAGTGGACCTTTTTGAAAATTGTGCTGGCGTTTTGATTCCGAACGGCGTTGGAGTCTAACAACATTATCAGTCATTATGTATAAAATTCTCAAATCTTAATTATAATTTTCTCACAAGGTTGCAGTTTGTTGCAGCTAAATTTAAGAAAAAACGGAAATCTATAATTTTACAATTTCTGCGACACAATTTTGGTTGCGAACTTTTGCGAACTTTAGAAGTTATGAGCATTTGAATATTTTGCATATAAAATGCATAGAACGAGAAATTTTATATCAGGTTTCGAATTTGATTTGACTAACTTTGAGTGTTCCAAAAATGTCAATATTCACAGATTAGGCAATTCCAGTCATGAGTAACACAAAAAAAAATTTAAAATACGTGATATTCGAAAGTTGCCATGTTCAATTTTTGAGCAATTTTTTCAGGATCTGTAGCAGTGTGTAAACGGATTAAGAAGGGGGATTCTCTGACAGTTACCCAAATGCCTTCAAATTCATCAAAAATGATGGATGGAATTTACCGTGACACTTATATAAATTTTGTTTGTTATTTGTTACACAGGGAGACGAGTTTGGGGTCGATGGGAGAAGTCGTTTCAAGGTACCACTTTGCTGCGCACATGGGGCAATTGTTAGCCGGAGTTGATGGGAATGGGTGTCACAATCTGTATCCAAACTGTCCTTTGTCGGGCAATAAGGTTTTACAGATGGTCAAAAAAGTCCGTATTCGGTGAGAATAAGTCATGACTGTGTATAATAAAACAACAAATCCTTCAATAAACATAACCTTTTCCATTTCACCGTGTCAAATATCAACTCTCCAGATCAAAAAAATACCTACATGAACATGAACATCAACACACTTTTGACTTCCAAGAAGAAGAAAAGTATCTCACTGCGGTATTTGCACTGAAGCATGTTGGACCATAAAAATAAATACCTTTACCTTTTGTACTTACCTTATCAAAATATCTGAGCAGATTTCTTTTTAATTTAAAATAACGTAATTTCTACAATTTTTTATTTTACGTTAACGTTAACCACCATTTAGAAACAAGAATCGTTTTAGTATGTACGATAATTATGTTGAAATACGTAGCAACTTCCTTATATGTATCGCATATCCCCAAAAATATCTACTTACATGCCTCTATTCTTCGAATGGATAAGAAACCTGTGTGGGAATAATGTATTATTATATATGGCTGTATATAATAGGGGAAAATAAATGAGACTTAAATATGTGAGTTGCAGGATTGCAAGTTGCAAATTAAAATTGATAAGTATAGATAATTTACTGAAAATATACGTACATATTTTATATGGCTGTGTAACTTACCTCCTTATGTTGTCTGTATATGTATAGAAATTTTACTTACGACGATAATCTTTTGAATTTGTATGCATCGCACTTGAATATAACCAACCGTCGACAAGTTTTATTTTAGTTTTACTATTGTCATTGCGGAAAGTCATCAAGTTTTTATAGCAAAATGTTATATTTATATAGAGAGAGCTACTAATTCTACTTTAAATGTTCATGAATGAACCATATCGATGTTGATGAAAAGGCAAAGTTTATTATTGTACATATATTATGGTAATGTGGTTTACTTAATTTATTTTATTTCATTTGGAAAGGAGCATTTTTTTTTAAAAAAAATTCTTGACTCTGAATGAGATGAAAAAAAAATAACTCCATGAAAGAAGACTGAATTCATAAGTGATTATTTCTTCGTCCTAGTTAATTAATTAGTGATTGTTATAAATGTATTTCGTAGCGTCCCATATATATTATTATGTAGTAGAAATCCAAATGATTATATGGACATAATTTGATTGTCTCAAGAACAAATGTAGTTTACAGTTTGAATATTGTTATATATACAGATATATGTCAAAGAGCAAAACTTGTGGTCATATACTTTTAATACGAAATTAAAATTATCGACCGATCATATTTATAAATCTTACACATGACTAAAACTAAAAGAACTATTGAGATTGAATTGTTGGATATTTTGAAACGAGATATAGTAGCATGATTACTTTGTGATTGTGTTGTATAAATAAATCGATATCCAATATATTCAATATATATTAGGACTCGAGATATAATTTTAGAAATCATAATAAAAACTTTCACTTGAATAACGACACTATCAGCTGATTTGCATCTCCTCATTTCATTTCGTCAGTTGTCAATTATTTTCAGGATGCATGAGATTTAGAGATTGCTCTGTTTAACATTAAAATCCGGTTCATATCTGTAAATGACAGCATGCAGAGCAGGGATTTCCCCGATTCCCATACAATTTCTAATAAAATCAACGTGTATGTGTGACACATGAATTTGTGTACATTCATATCATATCATTTATTAGGTACTCATTACTAAATGGAATATACATTGTAAAATATTGGAAGCTCAAAGGAAATATGATAGTATACAAGCTGACATCAAGTCATTAAGCATGTGAATAAGAAACTTAAAGTTGCTAGGCAACTTTCTGTGTGTGTATTCTTTATTGAGGTCAGGAAGTCAGTCATATACAACGATACAACGATACAACAGCTATCAACACCATAGACACTCTTTTTCCATTTTGTCCCTTACCATCAGAATCTTTAGTTCTTCTATCATATAATATATATATTTTGTATACCTATACACATACACCAAACATGCATGTGTCTGGTCGTCTGTGTGTGTGTGTTTCAGTTTCAGGATGACCTGTCAAATGCGTTTTTAAAAAATTGACAATTTCTATATTTGTATACAATGCGCAATGCAAACTTGAAATCGAGAGTCTAGAGAGAGATTGAAGACCAAATGTAAATAAAATATTTTACATGCATGCAATCTCGTGTATAGACATTATATAGGAAAATCACAGATTTTTGAATGGCAAATTCTTGATTAACGTGACAATTCAAAATGTTCAAGTACATATCAAGTATGTACTTACGAATTGTTCACTTTTGTTTTGTTGCCAATAAAAAAGGTTTAATATTTCAACTACTGATTGCAAAAAAAAAAAAAAGTGTATCAACTATTGAGTATGGCATGAAATTAAATTTAAAAAAAGGGACCGACTCTCTGTGTGTGTGTTGAGTACACAAAGGCAAAAACGCAACTACTACAGATACACTTTGAGTTGTTATGTTATGGTATGGTCATCGCCTCATCGCCATGCTCGACAGCCACAGAATAAAAAGGAATGAAAATGGAAAAGGATGTTGGACATGAGGGAGGGAGAGAGAGAGAGAGAGAGAGAGGTGAAGTTGGAAAATGCAAAAGTACCTACTTTTGAACATGATGAAGGTATGCAATGGGTATGGCTTATGGGCAGTACAAAAAACAATACAATGCGGATAAAAAAATACACAAAACAAAACATTTTATGGATTATGAAGTTATGTTGTCTACATGTATACGATATATGAGTATATGTGTTGGTGTGTTGGTGTGTGTGAGTGTGAGTGTGAGGTAGGAAGTATTCACGCAAAGGTGAAAGTAGACATTTTTTTTGACTACCTCTTGGTATTGTGATTTCTTAATTATACCAATGGACAACTGTCTGACTAAATGGTGATGTAGTGTGAGAGACTTTTTTTTTTTTGATTATTATACTATTTGACTATTATGGCTCTCAAGATCAAGTAAAGATCGAAAGTTTTTAACTCAAACTCTATCTATGTGTAAGCTAGTGTGTATTGTGTATACAGGATGCATATGATATGATATGATATGAAAGGTGAAAGAGCTGGAAAGATGTGGACGTGTGTGAGGACGTGAATGAACGTGAAGTTTCATCCAATCCAATCATTCACTGGTTGACGACCGAAACAACAAACAAGAGAATCAAGTGAACAACACAAGAAGCATCAACATATTCATATTCCATTTTCATCATCTATCTATCTCACATTCAACTTTTCCTATAGGTCCTCAAGTCAAGTCAAAAAGCTACATGAAATAAACTGATTGTTCAACCGTAATTGGCACTGCAGTTGTTGAATTCGGTGCTTCCTGTTCAGGAGCGCCGGCTTATTTTTCTTCGAGTGTGTGTTGTGCGTTGTGAGTGCGTGGTAGTGTGTGTGAATGGATACCCAAAAATCTCTATCAGTTTCTTTGTATATGGAGTCTATACATTTTCTCAATATCTTTTCCCTTTCATTATTATCTCATTCCAGTTTTTCGTTCGACAGTGCTATTCATTTTTAAATTTTGTACAACATCCCATTGAGAGTTGAGTTAAATATTCCTCATTTTTTCGAGTGCTCATTTGGAATAGCAAAACAAAAGAAGAAGATTTATACTCTATTTTTTTTTTTGGATTACTCGGATTTATTCATTAAACGAATAGTGAATTTAGTCCAGTACCAATCAAGTATGCATGCAAAATCCCTCATCATTGTCATCATCATCAACAGTTTATTACGTCGTAGCGGTGATTTGAGTAATAAAATCAAAACGGATTCACTAACTTTCAGTTGTCAGTAAAAACAAATCTCAAATCTCAAGTCTCAATACCGTTTTCATTTCCTCCATTACGAAGTTCAGCAACAACAGACAAGAAAAGAAGAGAATAAAAAAAAACAACAACAACGGAAAGGATATATCATTAGAAAATCCCACAAGATTTTTTTTTAGTAAATGAACGCTTTGATTCCCGTACAAATTGGAAAGAATGCGAACTTGTACTTTCATTTGGTTTAGTCTTCTAGTGCTGGAATTTTTCTTATTTTTCCATGCTGAGGCTTTTGTGAAAATTTCTGTACCGACGGCTTTTGCCCTCATCACTGCTGCCGTCAAAATTAAAGCTGTCTGGCTCAAAGCATATCTCGGATTAAAAACTCTGGGTAAGAACCATCATGTTTTTTTCCCTAATATAATAATATCACTAAATTTAATATTAATAAATAAATTTTATACCATTTCCCATTTTTATAATGCTAATATAGAATAGTTGAATACATATCTGTACTTTCGACTTTAGAATTATATTTGAAAAAATTAAATGGAATTTTATAGCTATATACAAACGAATCAAAATCAAATATACTTGTCATTTAATGTGAATGATTGGCCATTACATCTCACATTTCATATACATTTGATTGTATCGTATACTCTCACTGTCAATGTCATTGCCTGCGATCGCGTAAAAAGGAAAGTATACGTGTAACGAAAGCCATTTGAGTTTGAGCTATTTGAGCACTGATAAAGACATTACGTTTTAACTTATGATAACTATATGTTTTTTTTGTGTTGAGTGTGTGAATAGGGAAAATTGTGGGGCGCTTGCATTATGGAATACAAAGTATGTAAGTATGCAAGTATGGAAAGAGGTGCAGTAAGATAGTTGAGCTGTGTTTTTTCTATTTGAATTTAGATAACTCTCATTCGTATATGTATCTGTAGTTTATGTGTGTGTACTTTTCATGTACATCATAAGGGCAGGTACAAATCTCATCCTGTAGACAAATCTTTGGTATTCATCGTGCAAAAATGATTGCAGTTTTCTAATACCACACGATTATATTATATTATTATTATTCTAATGTTAATGTGTGTAGTGTGTGTGTGATGGTAAGTTTGTTGTATCTGTAGTCTGTACACATGAGATGATGGTTAGACTTGAGGGAGAGCACTTGTAACGTGTATGCAGTGCATACTATGCACTATATATGATCTTTTTTGTCTTTTCTGTGTGTGAGTGTATATGTGTATTTGCATTGGACGGTGGAGGGAAACCCACAATAATTTCTCTTTTTTTCACCTTCACTCTCTTCATCCGCACATGACTTTTCCAATTGAAATTGAACACATTTTTCCACCTCTGTAATTTATGAACAGTGTACAAGCGAAGAAAAAACAGTACAAATCTTAATTATACACGTTTTCTTGTCATCTATTAAGAATTTAGATAATTTATGAGTAATTCAGTATAAATATGAGGTTTTTTGGACTTGTTTTTTGTTTTTTCCACAGAAAAAAAAAAACTTAATAATCTTACAAATCATAAACGAAATGATATAATTTATAATGGATAGATTGGATTGATATTTTGAATTTTGATACAGTAGGCAATCGTTTAGCTTTTGTGGGTTTTTTCTTTCCAATTATTTACAAAAATAAAAGACAAACAAAACAAAGCATTTAGCGCCTTTACAAATCATCCGCATGTCAAAGTTGGTCTACTAGTTTTTTCCTTCTCCTTTTGACCATTTAAATGTATGTACATTACTCAAAGACTCATTGTGAATGGGGTGGATGCGAGTCTGTCTGTATAGATGTATATTGTATATGTAATATGTATATATGTGTATGTACAGAAACGTTTTTTCAATCGTTTATTTTTGAAAGTGTAAAGAGATTTATGAGTGATAACTGATAACAGGGAATACATTGATTGTTTTTTCTTTATCATTTTTTACCTTTTCCCAATTATATATTGGAATGTTGTTGAAAGTTGGATGGGTGTTAGTGGTTTTTGAGTTTTTTGGCTAATATTGTTTGCTTTTTTTTGTGCATTTAGGGTATTTACGAGGAGCACACGGAAGACCTCACGGATACTCACCAGCAACAACATATCAACACTTTCCCCGGTACAAGAGGTCAATGACACCCGACAAAGCTCAACAAGTGTTCAATCCTGACGACCTCATGGCCGCATGGCAGGAATTAGAATCCGCATCCGGTAGAGTCCTCGTTTTTGATGAAGTCAGCTGTGCGAAAGCCAGTAAATCCGATCGGAAACAACTCCCGTTGTGGGGGAAATTACTACAGTCGGAGTTCGTTTCCAGGTAACCATATATATAAAAAATAATTTTACTCAAATGACATGTAATTGTAAATGAAATCCACAGTAAATGAATCCCAGTTTTTTTTTAAATTCATTTTTTTTTGTGTGTAGATTAAATAATCAAGAGTACTCATCCATTGTGAGTTCACTCATCGGCTCCATGACTGGAGGTAAAACATTATTTCCTTTCAATTTCCATATGCGATCATATTCATAATTATACTTGTTTTACATTTGAATTGTGGAATAAAAAAAAAACAAACGTCTTTCTTTTTACAGACTCTAGAGCATGCAGATTCACGAAAATAATTACAGCAAATTTAATACAATCAGCTCAAAAAATGAATTTACAACATTCAAATCCTACTACAGCAAGATGATATACGAACCATCAATATAAATTTTACTAAATACTCAAATGAATCAGTATTTCATTAACTTCATGAGTCTACATACACCAAATCATGTGCAATTACAAAATAAATATCCTCAACTATATACAAAATATCCTGATATCCTATATGTTTCATGTCTAAATTATCGACTGTTGTTTAGTACCATCAGAAATCTCGTGGAAATAGTTTTTTTTTTGCCACATTTTTTTGCCTATACAAATTTTTAATAATGTACCTACCTCATACTTGACTAATTGTAAGAGAGATTTTCCTATAGATTACCAACGCCAAATATACAATAACTGTTGACTTTGTTTCTGTGATAGTGTAAATGCAATACAGAGTTTTTGAGTTTGTGGATTTTTGAGATAAATACTTTTCTGTTTTTTTCCATTGTGTCAATATCTTTTTAATATTTTTTGTTCATGTTACTGTACAGAAAAAAACCATAGTGTGCTTGGTGATTCAGTGTTTTGAATTTGTTGAATAATTGTAGTTGCGTGATTATTATGAATCCTTGAGAATTCAATGTATTTTCTGTATAGTGTGTCACACACTGTGTGTGTGTGTGTGCATGAAAATTGTACGTTTTTTGATAAATGTATAATTGAATGTTCAATAGAGATTTAGAAAATGGGATTTTTACATGGATTACAAATGCACATATATATAACCAGTGAAAATCCAGGCAAAATGTATATGGAAATGTAATGTTGATTTTCAGAAAAAAATATTAGTGAATCAGAATTGCGAATTGATTATTTACATTTCCATCCCAGGATGTTCTGGGCTATTTTAGTGTGAGTAAAATTCCCGTGTCTTAAAAAATAAAACTGGAAATGTTTAATGTCACATTCATTGTTTTAATTGTAATTTATGTGTCCTTTTAAATAAGGCCAATTTGTTTTCAGAATATCCAATGGGAGGGAATTAAAAGTATAAAAATATTAATATACATACAAAACTTGTCAAGTTTTTGAAATGCTAACTGATGATATTTAGGTTTAGACAAGTTCCCTATTTCAAGTCACCACGGGAATGTTTCCGGAAACCTTCCAAATTCTTACCAAAACCTTTCCAAAAATATTTCTACAATTAATGTTTTCAGTTTGCTTCCCAGCAAACATACCGTGCGTTGTTTTTCTCTCGCCTTGCCATAAGGCGGGCAGGCTGCCTGGTGAAAAGCAAATTGAGGCCAGACCAGGCGAAACTAAAACAACACTCGTCTGCCTGGTTGAGGAGGAAGCACCAGACCACGCGGACACAAAACAACGCAAACCGCCTGCCCACCTGGAGAAAACCACGGCAGTCCTCCAGACAAAAAAAAGTAGCCTGCTCAGTCTGGTTGCACTCAATTTCTCATTCGCATTCTAGTTTTGCACATACAATTTTGGTTCCCTCGCCTAATTATATTACTGTATAAGCTGTAATAGACTCCCTCCTTTTTATAGAATCCCATATATACTATAGAGTCCCAGGGAGTGTATAACAATTTCGAATTACAATCCCATGCTTTCAATGACATTCTCTTATTTAAATTACATTAGAAACTACATTACAAACTACACAGTGTTTCGACTGTTTTGGAGGGTAATGACTATAAATAACTCTGCTGATCTTATAAGCCTTATTTAAGATTTGTATTATTTTATATTTGTATCAAGTTTGTATATAAGATTTAGCTTGAAAGAA